>JBBPBX010036429.1:12411-31489 GCA_038048925.1 Garcialebias charrua | reverse complement strand
ATCCAAATGGTCTTCAAAAAATCTTCAGCCCCTTTCTCCTCTCAGACAGCCTTATTTATAGTCAAGAAAAGGGTTTGACCCCCACTATTCTAGACAATCATGTCATTTTCCTGTCATTCTATTGGTCAATAGTGAGGTAACTTTTTACCCCTCCTCTCAGCCCTCACTGAGCAATGACATAATGTCTCCTCCAGCTGACCCCCTCCTTCAGCAGAGAATCTGGTCAGACAGGTTTTAAACTTTCACCTAGATCCTCAACTTTTACCTATATTTACCCAAACTGTGGAAAAAACACTCTTTTTAAGGTGCTATGTAATATTTAAAACTATATTTTTCAACCCTCAGCAGTGAAGCATCCTTTAGTTTGCTGTGAATCATAAAAGAAAACATAAAATAACATACATTTTACCCACCTACACAATCACACATCTCCAGTTAATCACTTGACACACACTTCACATAACCATTGCATGTCTGATTTTCTTTGTTGTAAATGCTTGCCCTTTCTAACAGGCTTTGAATCAACCTTGCAGCCTCTCTTCTGCTCTGCCAAAAAGTGTGCATGTTTTTATCTATCTGACCTATATTTCTGCTCCAAGCAGACCTGCTCAAGAGCGTATGTGTTATTATTATTATAACTCCTTGTGTGTTTTCTCTGTGTGCAAGCTCATATCCTGATAAGAAGCCTCAGCTGTCTGCAATAACGCTTTGCTTCTGAATGTTTTAGTATGGATTTTAATAATTCTTTGTTAAAATAAACTTTGTTACTTTTAAACAGTCCTTGAAGCAAAAACACAAAAACTACCTTTTACAGTGACTCTTTTCTGTAGCTGTGTGAAAGTGCACAGCCCTCACTCTGAACAGACCCGAGTGTGTGTGTGTGCGCACGTGCACGTGTGCGTGCGTGTGTGTGTGCGCGTGCGTGTGTGTGCATGCGTGCACGTGTGCGCGTGGGTGTACGTGTGTATGCGCGTACGTGCCTGCTCCATGCTCTGCCTCTGTCAAAACACCAAAACTAACTAGTTTAAAGGTCTTTCTCTGTAACCAAACTCTCATTGCATCTCTGCAAGTCAAACTTTCTGCAGAACATGTAGAGTTTTACATGTTCTGTTCTGTTATTGGTGTGAGATGATAGATTCACTACTTTTTAAATACTTTAAGAACTATTTTCTTTCTTCTTGATGAGAAGCCTAAGCTCTCTGCAACAAATGTTATCTCCTTTGCCCTATATTTTCTCAGGGAGAGACCTGCTGCCTTTCAGAGGCCTTGGCTCCTCCGCCCAGGCCTGACCCAATCTTATCTCCTATAGCACAGGGTTAACTGAACACACAACAATGGTTTACCAAAATACAGACAAAGCATATAAAAAGTAAAAAACATACATCATGTTTTTCTGCTTATGAGTTTAAAATGCCATATAAATTAAACTAATCTAGGGTTACTGACGGTGTGTTATTACACCCTGCTCTGAGCCTGTGCCAAAGGCAACTTACCATGTGTGTGTATATGTGTTGTAAAGATCTTTGTAGCAGTATAAGTCTGTTTTCAACCCAAAAGTCCTACATATTTTGACACCCACTCCTTGAAAACAGGCGGTACTGCTCAAACAAGTCCTCTAACACTCATCGTGTCATCTGTGTCCCCGCCTGGGACCCCGAGATGTCGTCGACTTGTCGCGCAGGATCCTTGGTGCCTCTGGACCCTGGATTGCTGTTCGCTTCTTCTCAACCTCCATCATGGTGTAGTCATCCTGGTCAGTTCCACGTGTGCCGCCCGGCTGAGGTGAGGTCGTCCTCCTCAGGTCATCTCCTCAGGTCATCTCCGGAGATCCTGTAGTGGTCAATGATTCTTCGTTCTCCCTTGTTGATCGAGCATCAGGATCAGCATTCTCCCTGGCCTCAGGCATCAGTGTTTCAGCATTCTCCCTGGCTTCAGATATCCTTCAGGCGAGTAGGCAGCATTGCCATCCACACCTACTGAAGCGGTGGTGTTACAGTAGGTCTTCAAGAATCAGGTCAGACTCTGAGTCAATGGGATCAGCTACTGCTGGTCTGACTGGGATAGCGTCGTCAGGTTCTTCCGGCTTAGCTGGGCCGGTTGTATCAGAACATTGTAAATAAGTAAATAAGTGAAATAAGTAAAGAAGTAAATAAGTAAACTACTAGCAAGAGCCGGGGAGGGTTTTTAAGCGGTGTTGGCTAAAATTATCAATTTCTTTCTGCTTTCGGAATCAAACCTCCTGGGTCGTACTTTGGGACTTTGCTCAGTAGCGTTGATTCTGGCACCGTCTTGTGTTTTACGGTGTGGACAGTCCTGACTTTTGGTTAGGTTTTGATGTTCTCCAGTCTGGTTTCTTCTGATGAAAGGAGGGACTTTGTCACAGTCCAGATGAATATTACCCCAAAATTCCCAACGAGGGAGTATGGCTTGGCAGCTGTCATCCTTCGGTGGGGCAGGATAAATCACTTCAGCCTCCCAATATCCTTGGTGGCATAATCCCATTAGTGGTCTACAGCCCCAATCACAGTGCCATTCAGGGGTTTCTTTGTCCAGATGAATCCAGTTACATCTCGTTGTCCTTTTTATGTTGTGATGCAGGAGCATTATCCAGGTCACAATTCCTTCAGGCAAAATCAGTAGATTGATTACCTTGAAGTGGGGTTTGTCTGGCCCCGTTAGGTTCTCAGCCTCTACTGCTGACACCCATTCAGGGGTGTTTCTCAGCTGGTCCATCCAAGCTGGATAGCCTGCTAGTCTTACTCTTTCCCAGGTCTTGGTAAGATTTTCAACAGTTTCATTTCTGTCCCATGGTACGAAGATGTCTCTTTGCGTGGTTTCCCAGCAGGTCATGTTTGCATATTTGGATCTCCCATGGGAGACTTTTACATGCGTTAGGCTCCATGGTCTGATTCCGGCTTGATACAAAATAACCAACAACATAACTAAGCCTATTAACACTACTCCGATAGGCTGGAATGTGTTAGCCTTGGCAATGCCACTTCCCAGACAGTCGGTGTCTCCTGTGGTGTCCCTCAGGGGTCAGTTCTGGGGCCCCTGCTGTTTTCCCTCTACATGCTGCCTTTAGGTCAAATTATCAATCAGTTCAACATTTCTTTTCACTGCTATGCCGACGACACACAGCTTTACATCAGGACTGGAACATCATCATCATCCCTATCTCCGTCTTCACTCACTGTTCTCTCTGCCTGCCTGGAGGAAATAAAGGCATGGATGAATCAGAATTTTCTTCAATTAAACTGCTCGAAGACTGAGGCCATATTGATTGGCACCCCTCACCAGATACAAACATCAACTTTAACAACAATCTCCTTCTCTGGTCAAGACATCCCCCTCTCCACCTCTGTTACAAATCTTGGAATAAAAATGGACTCTCATCTTACATTTGAAAATCACATTAAGCATCTGTTTAAAACCTGCTTCTTCCATCTTCGAAACATCTCCAGACTTCGCCCATCTCTGACTTTTCCTGATGCTGAGAAACTCGTCCATGCCTTTGTCTCCTCCAGGCTCGACTACTGCAACTCCCTGTTTATTGGTATCCCTGGCAAAAACCTTCAGAAACTTCAATACATTCAAAACAGTGCAGCAAGGATTCTGTTGAGAGTTCGTAAATTTGAACATATTACACCCATTCTCCATAACCTCCATTGGCTTCCTGTCACCTACAGAATTCAGTACAAAACTGCTCTCATTACCCATCAATGCTTGCACGGCACTTCACCTGACTATCTAAAGGACATTCTTGCACCATATTCATCCACCCGGTCTCTACGATCACAGAACAGTAATTTCCTTCATATTCCTCGGACCAAATTGAGGACCATGGGAGACCGAGCATTCTGTGTGGCTGCCCCCCGCCTGTGGAACTCCCTCCCTGATGACCTGAGAGCTCCACAGTCACTGGTTGACTTTAAAAGCAGCATAAAGACCTTTCTTTTTAAGCAAGCCTATTCTGCCTCCACATGATTTTATCTTTGATCTTAGCTGATATCATTATTGATTTTACTTGATTTTATCACTTGTTTTATTTTATTTATTTTTTAAGCAAGCCTAATCTGCATCCACATGATTTTATCTTTGATCTTAGTCGATATTATTATTGATTTTATTTGATTTTATCACTTGTTTTATTTTGATCTTTGCTTTATTACACTTTGTAGCACTTTGAGATTTTTATTAATGAAAAGTGCATTATAAATGGAATTCATTATTATTATTATAATTATAACACTGCATGTAAACATGTCCTGAGAGCGCACACTGTAGCTACACTTATTCAGTGACATGTAGGAGGAGATGTATGAAGGCAGCGGATCAAGAAGTGATTTAAAGATGAAAATGTACCAGTGAGAGAGTCTGTGTGAAGTTAATAATTTCCGGTTAACCAGTGAATACAGGGTGCAGTGATGGGTATGGTAGTTGCAGCCAGTTATGAATCTTAGTACACCGTGATAAGACAGTGTCCAACATCTGCAGAGTGCTTGTAGGGGCATTCATGTAAATAATGTCACCATAATCAGTGGAGGGAAGGAAAGTCACAAGGTGTTTCCTAGCATTCAGAGTTAGTCAGGATCTATTTTTGAAAAAGAAACCCAATTTTAATTTCAGTTTCTTTATCAACCATCCATCCATCCATTGTCTTCCGCTTATCCGGGGTCGGGTCGTGGGGGTAGCAGCCCAAGTAAGGAGGCCCAGACTTCCCTCTCCCCAGCCACCAGCAGCTCCTCCGGGGGAATCCCAAGGTGTTCCCAGGCCAGCCGAGAAACATAGTCCCTCCAGCGTGTCCTGGGTCTTCCTCTGGGTCTCCTCCCGGTGGGACATGCCCGGAACACCTCACCAGGGAGGCGTCCAGGAGGCATCCTAACCAGATGCCCGAGCCACCTCAACTGGCTCCTCTCGATGTGGAGAAGCAGCGGCTCTACTCCGAGTCCCTCCCGGATGACTGAGCTTCTCACCCTATCTCTAAGGGAGAGTCCAGACACCCTGCGGAGAAAACTCATTTCAGCCGCTTGTATCTGAGATCTCGTTCTTTCGGTCACAACCCAAAGCTCATGACCATAGATGAGGGTGGGAACGTAGATCGATCGGTAAATTGAGAGCTTTGCCTTTTGACTCAGCTCTCTCTTCACCACGACAGACCGGTACAGCGGTTCTTTATCAACATGGAGCTTAAAAGAGAGATGTGAATCGACCAAAATACCCAGATATTTGTAGGAATTGACAAACTCAATAGGAACACCATTTGAAGATAAAATAGACTGCTGTGGTGGACCACTAGGGGGCTCTACTCACACCCAGTGGACTGAATGTATTACAGGATGCTTTTATTGTGAAAGGTCCAGAGGACCGGATGTTATGTGGGTATATAAAGCAGTGTTGGGCGGGTTCCCGCCAGTTTAGTAAGAGTTGATTAAAAGGTGAAGTTCTGCAGCCTGTCTCCTGTGTCGTCTCTTCACCCCCTCTTACACTGGTGACCCTCGTGAACTGAATATGTCGACACCTGACGCTTCAGCCAGCTCTTTTCAGCTGTCCACGGCTGTGGAATCTACACAGGCGGCCCCGCTCGCTTTTTCGGTGGCCGTTAAAATCCCGGACTTCTGGCTGCACGCGCCTGAGTCGTGGTTCGCGCACATCGAATCACAGTTTGCTCTTCGCGGGATTTCTGTTGACGACACCAAATACCACCATGTGGTTGCTTCGCTGGATCCGCTGACAACCCAGCGGGTGATGAGCCTACTACGAAACCCTCCTGCACAAGAAAAGTACGACGCCCTCAAGAAGCTTCTTCTGCGGCGCTACACACTCTCAGAGGCGGAGCGCGCTGAGAAACTATTTTCCTTCTCCGGTTTGGGAGACGGCACAGCCCTCGAGCTCGTGGAGAGCATGTTGTCCTTGCGGGGATCTGACGACTGCGAGTTCCTCTTCCGCCACCTCGTCCTCCGCCAGCTTCCAGCTCCTGTGCGAACCGCCCTGGCCAATTCCCCGTTTCTGCAGGAGAAGGACTACCGCTCGCTGGCCGAAGAAGCCGACCGCATCATTCTAACCGCGAGGACCTTCGCGGTACAGGCGGTGGTCCCTGGATCTCCAGCAGCGCCCGAGTTTCGAGCGACGCACACAGCGCCGGAGGAGCCAGCGGTGGTGGCAGGAGTCACTAGCCGCAGGCGGGCAGGTCCCGCGCTTTGTTTCTTCCACGCGCGTTTTGGCGCCAAAGCACGACGGTGCGTCCCGCCGTGCAGCTTCAAGCCGCAGGGAAACGAGACCGCCAACAGCCGCTAGCAGTCGCAGCCGTTGGCGAGAAGGAAAGGCTGCTTTTCATCGAGGACTCGAAGTCAGGGAGGCGGTTCCTCGTGGACTCGGGGTCGCAGAGAAGCCTCGTCCCCCCGACTGGCTCCGACAGGTTGGCTGAAGGCTGCGGGCCACAGCTGACCGCGGCGAATGGCTCTCCCGTCAAGACGTTTGGCGAAAGGTTGGTGACTGTGCGTTTCCATGAACGAGACTTCCGGTGGAACTTTGTGGTAGCTGCTAGCTCGGTCCCTATTTTAGGGGCTGATTTTCTTTGTGCTCACGGGCTCCTTGTTGACATTGCTAACAGACGTTTGATCGACGCTGTGTCTTTTTCGTCACTGCCTTGTAAGACGCGAGGAGCTGGGCCTTTAATGCATGCTAACTTTTTAGCTTCGGGTAATGTGTTTCAGCGTTTATTGTCTGAGTTTCCCTCGCTGACTGTTCCTGATTTTGCAACCACAAACACAAAACATGGGGTCGAACATTATATTCCCACAAAGGGGCCCCCGGTGTTCGCACGTGCACGCCGCCTCGATGCTACTAAGCTAGCAATAGCACAGGAAGAGTTTGCTAACATGGAGCGTTTAGGCATCGTGCAGCGCTCAAACAGTCCGTGGGCCTCCCCCCTCCACATGGTGCCCAAGGCAGACGGCAAATGGCGGCCATGTGGAGATTTCCGCCGCCTCAATAACATCACAGAGAACGATCGTTACCCCATCCCCCACATCCAGGATTTTTCAGTGCACCTGGCTGGGACCTCCATTTTTTCTAAAGTAGATTTAGTACGGGGGTACCACCAGGTTCCTGTGCATGTGGAGGATGTCCCTAAGACCGCTGTTATCACGCCTTTCGGCCTGTTTGAGTTTTTGCGCATGCCTTTTGGTCTTAAAGGTGCAGCACAAACATTTCAGCGGTTGATGGATTCAGTCCTAAGGGGTCTGTCCTTCGTATTTGTGTACTTGGACGACATCCTGGTGGCTAGCAGCTCGGCTGAGCAGCACCTGTCCCACCTCCGTGAGGTTTTTCAGCGCCTGGCTGCACATGGCCTGATTGTAAATACAGCGAAATGCCAGTTTGGGCTGCCAGTCATTGACTTTTTGGGCCACCGCATTTCCGCAAGTGGTGCCGTCCCGTTACCAAACAAAGTGCAGGCGGTGTCAGATTTCCCACAGCCCCAGTCTGTTAAAGCGCTACAAGAGTTTTTGGGAATGGTTAACTTCTATAACCGTTTCCTCCCCAGGGCAGCACACCTGCTGCGTCCGCTCTATGGAGCGCTGAAAAAGAAAAAGCCCAACGACAGCGTGGACTGGACACCAGAACGCCTACAGGCATTTGGTGATGCTAAAGCTGCACTGGCCACTGCTGCCCTTTTGGCCCATCCATCCCCAGCGGCGCAAATAGCTTTAACAACCGACGCATCTGATGTTGCGGTGGGGGCTGTGTTAGAACAGCAGGTTTCCGGGGTTTGGCAGCCGCTTGCATTTTTCAGCCGTACGCTGCGGGACAATGAGCTGAAATACAGTGTTTTTGACAGAGAGTTGCTGGCGCTTTACCTGGCTACACGCCATTTCAGGTTTTTCCTGGAAGGCCGCCAGTTCACTGCATACGTTGACCACAAACCCCTGGTGTTTGCTATGTCAAAAATTTCTGACCCCTGGTCTGCTCGCCAGCAACGCCACCTCGCAGCGGTGTCTGAATTTACTACAGACATTCAGCATGTGGCTGGAAAATCCAATGTGGTGGCTGACTGTCAATGCTAGAAACCTTTAGTTTATTTTAGTTATACTTTTTATACTCTTTTTTTATACCACTATGCAAAAAAAAAAAAAAACTCAGGACAGTGTTAGTTTTACTATTTTTATGCTTATGTCTATTATTATATGTTTCAGTGTTTCAATGTTTAGATGTTTACTGTTGCACCGAGGGACTGAGAGAAACGCAATTTCGGTCCTGTGTATGTCCTGCACTGTACATATTGCAGATCTGACAATAAAGTTGACTTTGACTTTGACTTTGACTTTGACTGTCTCTCCCGGGTGCTGATCGCTCCCATGTACGTTGGCATCGATTTTTCTGCTATGGCTGCGGACCAACGTAGCGATGCAGAAATACTCGAGCTCCAGTCCGGCCCCACAGGCCTCGAGTTGGAGGAAAGGCAGGTGAATGACGGAGGTCCTCTCCTGCTCTGTGACGTATCTACAGGCAGGCCCCGCCCCCTGGTTCCAGCTTCATGGCGACGCCGCGTTTTTGACTCCTTACATTCCCTTTCTCACCCAGGTGTTAGAGCCTCTGTGAAACTGGTCAGCTCAAAGTTTGTTTGGCCCGGTCTGCGTAAAGCAGTTAAGGAGTGGGCAGCAGCGTGTGTTCCATGCCAGCGTGCTAAGGTTAACAGGCACACCAAAGCACCGTTGGAACCTTTCCCCATCCCAAGTCGGCGGTTTGATCATGTGCACGTAGACCTAGTAGGCCCTCTGCCTCCATCACAGGGTTTTACTCATCTGCTGACTATGATAGACCGTACCACCAGGTGGCCAGAGGTGGTTCCTCTGACGTCCACAACATCTGCAGTGGTGGCCCGGGCCTTTTTGTCTACCTGGGTTGCACGTTTCGGCCCCCCTTCAGACATTACATCGGACAGGGGCCCGCAGTTTGTTTCGGAGCTTTGGTCTACCATGGCCAAGGGTCTGGGGACTAACGTTCACAGGACCACCGCTTACAACCCCCAAGCTAATGGTTTGTGTGAACGGTTTCACAGGTCATTGAAAGCTGCACTTCGTGCTGCATTGACCGGTGACAACTGGATTGACCGCCTTCCCTGGGTTTTGTTGGGGTTGCGTACCGCAACCAAAGAAGACCTGAGCTCTTCCCCGGCTGAAATGGTTTACGGTCAGCCTGTGCGCGTCCCCGGTGAGTTTTTACCTGAGGTACCCTCACCACAGTTCCCTCCACCGTTGCTCCATCTTTCACCTCAGGAGGCCCCTTTTCGTGTCCCCGGTCCGGTACACCATTATTTACCGCAGTCATTTGTCCCTAAGAGTCTGGAGTCCTCTAAATTTGTTTTTGTCAAACACAATGCACACAGGACACCACTACAGCCTTTGTATGATGGACCGTTTCGAGTTCTTCAACCGGGTCCGAAACATTTCATTTTGGATTTAGGGGGTCGTACTGAGACTGTCTGTATTGATAGGCTTAAACCAGCTCATGTTATGTCAGATGATCAGGTTGTTACGGCCCAAGCTCCTCGCAGAGGCAGACCTCCATCCACATTATTAACGGACGGCGGTCCTTCTTCCGGAAACTCTCAACGTCCATTGGAGCCCGAATCTTCTGCAGACCCTCCTCGTAGCCCTCCACTTCATCAGACTGGTTCTGCAGGGCCCAGGTTCAGCCGTTCTGGTCGTTTGATCAAACCTAAAATGCGGGACTAGTGATGGACCTTACTGGGTGTTCTGGGGGGGCGTGTGTGGTGGACCACTAGGGGGCTCTACTCACACCCAGTGGACCGAATGTATTACAGGATGCTTTTATTGTGAAAGGTCCAGAGGACCGGATGTTATGTGGGTATATAAAGCAGTGTTGGGCGGGTTCCCGCCAGTTTAGTAAGAGTTGATTAAAAGGTGAAGTTCTGCAGCCTGTCTCCTGTGTCGTCTCTTCACCCCCTCTTACACTGCTAGTACTGACTTCCTGTTTGAAAACAACATCCCTTTGGTGTTGTCAGCATTTAGTACAAGTATGAGACAGAACAAATCAGACTAGATGATGTCAAAAGCTGATTGTAAAAGCTTGAAAAACTTAGCAACTGTTTTAGCTTGACAGTAAACAACTGTATTGTCAGTGTAGAAATGAATGCATCAGGGGTGATCTGACCTACATTACCTGTACCTATGTTGATTGTGAAGAGGATAGGTCCTAAGACTGAGCTTTGTGGTACACAATTGTTAACAGTTAGATAACTAGAAGAAGTACCCTTTTGCTGAACACATTGCCTCTGAGCTGATACTTAGTGAACCAATCAATAGTGTGATCTGAGAAACCAATTTCTGAGAGCTCATGACATAAGATGTCATGGTCCACAGTGTCAAAAGCTTTAGACAGGTCTAAGTAAAGTGCAGCACAATAATCCTTAGCATCCAGTGCTTAAACGTCATTAAGAACCTTCAGCCAAGCAGTCGTGCTGTGTTGTTTCCTGAAACCAGATTGATGGAGAGCTAAGATGTTAAACTCTCAAATAAAAAAGTATTTGGATTCTTTTATCAGTTTTTCTAAGACCTTAGCTAAAATACAGAGTTTAGAGATTGTTTGATAATTCTGCTTCGATAATGATGCATCTACAGTCAGAAATAAACAGCAAACTTTAACTCTGAATTAAAAGAGTAAAAGCCAATCCAAAACAACTGAGCCTCTAATACAAAGTAGTACCGGTACATACCAGGCTTTGGTGACTCAGTGGTAACACAATGCAAAACTAAATCCAGTATTTAACTGGGCTTTTGGTAACACATAGAAAACAGAAATCTGACGGAGGTTATGACATTATGGTGACATTATTTACGTGAATGCCCCTGCCAACTCCTTGCAGATATTGGATGCCGTCTTAGACACCATGGTAGACAGTCTACCATGGTGCGCTACAATTAATAACTGTCTGTAACTATCACTGCACCCTGTACTTATTGGTCAGTTGGTCGTCATTGACTTCATGTAGGCTCTCACACTGGTTAATTTTCATATATAAATCACTCCTTGGTCAGCTGCCTTCTTATATATCCTCCCACTTGTCACATCATCAGTGCAGTTACAGCGTGCACTCTCAGGCCATCATTACCTACAGCGTTCCCTAAGTGAGGACTGAACTCTGTAAAAAATACCTTTACCTACTCAGCTCTTGCAACCTGGAACACCTCGCAACAATATCTGAAGCTGCCAACTTTGATTTCTTTATGGGATTTCAAACAATTGAGAAGGTCATTAGAAAAGTTTTAAAAAGTGTTGTTTTTAGTATTTCACCTTGTTTTATACGGCACTTTGATGTTATTGTTTTATAACACTACTTTTTATTTTAATGGCATTTTACTGTCGTTTATTGTTGTCTGTACTTTATATGTTGTCTGTCTAAAACATGCCTCTCTTGAAATGAAACTTGTACAAATAAAGGTTGAATGAAAAAAAGGTTTCCAAAACTGTCTCAAATCATTTGCAAAGTTTATCGGTTTTCTTGCATGAATTGCAACTTCTCAAGCCACATGAAGTTTAAACACATGCACAACATGTCTTTCAAAATAGTCTCAAAGTCTTCTTTGTTTAGTTTCTGCAATTCTATTTTTGTCAAGTTTGGGATCATGGTGGAGAGGGGGGGAAGGTTGTACAAACGTGATATTCAATGTGAATCAAAGCAAAAATGTGTGTACAGTATTTCTTCACAATGACCTGTACGTGTCTCTAGACACAGACAGTCAGAGCTCAGTGAGAATAACTCTTACAACTTAGAACATGATACCAGCTATGAAGCATGCTGTTGAGAGTATTATGGTATGGGATTTGTTTTATTTTAAAAATTGAGTAAAGTTCGATATGGGAAAAAAAAATCTTTATCAAATTAACCCAAAAATGTAAAATGCATGTGCGTGAAAGAACTGATCAAATACAGTATTTGATCTAATGATGCCAGAAACTAATACAATAATTCAATTCAAAAATGCTTTATTAGTCCCAAAAGGAAATTCATTGTTGTTGTAACCCGTTATCCTCGTTCATTAAGATATGCTATATACTGGTGGCTGTAGGCATGAAGGATCTCTTGTAAAGGTCTGTCCCACAGCGGATCTGAAGAAACTGGTCGCAGATGCTGTCCGAGTCATCCACCCAGACTCAGCTGGCCTTTCAGTTCCCCCGGGCTGTAGGACCGCCCAAATGCCGGGCTGAACTCCTCCCAGAGCGATGGTTACTCCTCCCAGCAGCCTGCCGAGCTCCTAGTTGCTGCGGACAGCCAACTGCAGGTGCCTGGAGACAACCCTGTCCTTCTGCTGTCACGAGCCGTGTTTCCTGCTAGTTGCAGGATCTCAGTGGTCAGGCACTCGAGCACAGCAGCAAGGAGACAGGAATGCATCTATGGTGCCTCCTTTTCAACTCATTTAAGATTTGGGGCCATAGCTGAGATATTATTTGAGCTTTTGAAGTGTTAATCAGCTGTTCCCAGTTGTAAAAAAAAAACATTGTTACCATGGTTATGCATCATAACAAATGTCCAAATCTTTAAAAAAAAGTGTCAATAAAAATCCTTCCAGCTGCACAGCATCCAATACCAGAGGAAACACTCATCCAAAAATGTGATTTACATCCAGCAAAAGAGGAATTAAAGTTTCCAAAAGCAAAATCTCAGAATGAATGTAACAGAGCTACTCCAACATGCAGCCACCCCGAATAGCGCAATTCTAGAACCATTACAGCTCAGGGCTGTCAGAGAGAGATGCATGGGGTGGGAGTTCCCGTCCCACCCCATGCACCTCTCTCTGACAGCCCTGAGCAGCTCCTTTAGTGCCCGGCTGCGGCACCCTAAGTGCGTGAAGGAAAGATACCGCAGGTCTTTCCTTCCGGCCGCCATCAGACTGTACAACACGCGCTGCTCTTAGTAGCTCTTAGTAGCTATATTTCGTTTTATACTGTTTCAGTGTTTTTTTGTACTGATCTGTATTATTTGTGTATATAGAGATTTTTTAACATTTTCTGAACTGGTACTGCTCTGTCCTCTATGCTGCTGTGGCAATGTAAATTTCCCCACTGTGGGATTAATAAAGGCATCTTATCTTATCTTATTACCATTATACAGTATTCATACCATTATCAATTATACAAAGTATAAACACTAATATTTTGTCCCTGTAAGAAGTAGAAGTTGTATATTATTTACTTTTATACATGTATTTTACAGATGCAGTTACTTTGTTGAGTGTATAGAAAATAGGCAACAAATAAGAAAACTCTGATCACATGCTTCCCTGAACTAATTCAGATGGTTAATATTACAAATTTATTCTGCCATCATGGGCACCCGGGGAAGAAGATGGTGGGAGTTAAAGGTATTGTGACATGATGTTGGAAATTTGCATATTTGTCACAACATATATCTTATATCATTCAGCTCTGTTCGTTTTTGCTAAATAAATTATAAATACATGTATATTAAAATTTCATTCCAAGTTATGGTAGTTTTTTCTCTGGGACACGCCCCTAGAAATCAGCGCACTTCCGCAAAACGTCATTGTGACGTACATGTGAACACTGGGCATAAGGCAGAGCCTTGCTCGTTTGTTTAGTGCGTTAACTGCTTTCCATATAGATTCTTTTTCTGAAAGATCGCCTCTTTTTTTTTGTGTAACTTGAAAAATGCCGTCACGTTGTAGCGCATTTGGGTGTTCTAATATCAGCAGTGAACAAGTGAGGCTTCACAAATTCCCAAAAGATGAGAAACTTCACCTATAATGGACAAGTACAGAGAAGAGGGACCTATGGTGTCCTACCAAAGAGTCGTATGTCTGCAGCGACCATCTTACTGCCGATCAGGTAACATCTGTAAAAAAAAAATATTCAGGGAGGGTTTATTAATGAGAGTTTTGGATGATTTACTGTCTTAAAAAGATAAATCTCAAATGCGACCGGGCCTTGCTGTTAGCTTAGCGTTAGCACAACAACAAAGACCCACATCACGAAGCTATCCTCACTTAGCTACTGTGTATGAAATAAACCGTGTCTAAATCACTTTTCAATTGATTGAGTGTCCAATAACTGTATTTGATGAATAATAACCCTTCGATTGCTTTATGACATTCAAAGTCAAAGTCAACTTTATTGTCAGAACTACCATATGTACAGGACATACACAGGATTGAAATTGCGTTTCTCTCAGTCCCTCGGTGCAACAGTAACCATCTAAACACTAAACACTAAAACATTTAATAAACATAAGCATAAAATAGTAAAAGTGTAACACTGTCCTGAGTTTTTTCATAGTAGTATAAAAGTATGAAAATTTACACCAACACTGAAACACCAAACACCCCTAAAACACCAAACACCCAATGAACATAAGCATAAAATGAAATAATAAAAGTGTAATACTGTCCTGAGTTTTTTCATAGTAGTATAAAAAGTATAAAAAGTATATCTATAAAATAAACTGAAGGTTCTAGCATTGACATTTGCAAAGAGTGGCACAGCAGCATATGAGTTAATGTACACAGTATATGTATGAGGTAGTTGATGTTGGTATAGAGGCAAAGTGGCATATGCAGTAAGGCACATAAGGCACATTTGGCATCCTTAGATAAGGCTAGTCAGAGAATACTGTATATGTATCAGCAGTAGTGTAGATATAAAAGTAGTGTAAATGTAAACAGTAGTAATAAATGTAAAACAGTAGTAATAAATGTAAACCGTATTAATAAATGTAAACAGTGAATGTAAACAGTAGTATGACTATAGGCAGTAATGTAATACAAACATTAGTGCAAATATGAGAAGTAGTGCAAACTGAATGAGCACATGACCGAGAGTTTAGTGAATAACCCGTTTGATGACACAGGGTCCAGTGTTAAAAACTTTGTGTTGAGTGGTAATGTGTGAGAAAGTTTTTTGTGTTAAGGCAGTTCAAATGGGAGGGGAGGCAGAGCAGGCAGAGTGTTTAGCATTCTGACTGCCTGATGAACAGAGCTGTCTCTCAGTCTGCTGGTTCGAGCCTGGAGACTCCTCAGTCTCCTCCCTGATGGCAGCAGTCTAAAGCGGCTGTGTAGTGGGTGTGTGGGATCACCTGCCATGCAGTGGGCTTTCCGAGTGAGGCGTTTGCTGTGTAAGTCCTGCAGTGAGGGCAAGGAGGTGCCGACGATCTTCTCAGCTGCTCTCACGATGCGCTGGAGGCTCTTGCGGCATGATGCAGTACATGCACCAAACCACACCGTGATGCAGCTGGTCAGGACACTTTCTATGGCACCCCTGTAGAAGGTGCACATGATGGGGGTTGAAGCTCCAGCCCTTTTCAGCTTGCGGAGAAAGTAGAGGCGCTGGTGAGCCTTCTTGGCCAGTGCTGCAGTGTTCCTGCTCCAGGACAGGTCCTTCGAGACGTGCACTCCCAGGAACTTGGTGCTGTCCACTCTCTCCACTGTGGTGCTGTTGATGGTCAGAGGGGCATGTTGTGCATCCCTCTTCCTGAAGTCCACGACAATCTCCTTTGTCTTCTCCACGTTGAGAGTGAGATTGTTGTGTCCGCACCACAAGACCAAGCGGCTCACCTCGTTCCTGTAGTCCGTCTCATCGTTGTTGCTGATGAGACCTACCACTGTTGTGTCGTCCGCAAACTTGATGAAGTGGTTGGAGCTGTACGATGGTGTGCAGTCGTGTGTTAGCAGGGTGAATAGAAGGGGGCTCAGCACACATCCTTGTGGGGCCCCTGTGTTCAATGTGATGGTGCTAGATGTGTTACTTCCGATCCGTACTGTCTGTGGTCTCCCGGTCAGGAAGTCTAGCAGCCAGTTACACATTGAGGTGTTCAGCCCCAGACTGTCCAGTTTATGGATGAGCTGTTGGGGGATGATGGTGTTGAATGCCGAGCTGAAGTCGATGAACAGCATTCTAACATAAGAGTCCTTCGTGTCCAGATGTGTGAGAGCTGTGTGGAGGGCAGAGGAGATGGCATCGTCGGTTGAGCGATTAGGTCGGTATGCAAATTGGAAGGGATCCAGGGAGGCAGGGAGGACAGATGTGATGCTTTTCATGACTAGCCGTTCAAAGCACTTCATCAGGATGGGGGTGAGTGCTACTGGGCGATAGTCATTGAGGCATGCGGGCGTTGCCTTCTTTGGGACAGGGATGATGGTGGTGGCTTTGAAACAGGTGGGGACGATGGCCTGGCTCAGTGAGATGTTAAAGATGTCCGTGAAGACCGCTGCGAGTTCCCTTGCACAGTCCTTCAGCACACGACCAGGTATGTTGTCAGGACCAGAGGCCTTCCGGGCGTTAATCTTGATAAATGATCGCCTTACGCTGTCTGAGGACAGCGCCAGCACCTGGCCATCAGGAGAGGGGGGAGTTTATGTGCAGGTGTGCTGTTACTTGCCTCAAACCGAGCAAAGAACTCATTCAGTTCATTCAGCGTAGAGGTTGAGCTGTCACAGGTCTGGGGGGTGGGTGGTTTGTAGTTTGTGATGGTCTGTATTCCCTGCCACAGACTGCGTGTATCCTTGCTGTCCTTGAAACGGTGAGCTATTTTCCTGGAATACTGCTTCTTGGCCTTTCTGATGCCCCAATCCAGGTTCTTTCTGGCTGCCCTCAGGCCCACCTGATCTCCCGCTTTGAAGGCAGCATTCCTGGCTCTCAGGAGTCTGTAAACCTCAGCTGTCAGCCATGGCTTCTGATTAGCCCGAACAGTGATGGTCTTGAGGTTAGTTACATCATCAATGCACTTGGTGATGTATGAACATACAGTGTCTGAGTACTCCTGGAGACATAAGTTGTTGTTTGTGGTAGCAGCTTCTTTGAACATACCCCAATCTGTGGTGTCAAAACAGTCCTGGAGTGCCTCTGAAGACCCCTCTGGCCACACTCGTATCTGCTTGCGGACTGGTTTTGTGACTTTCACCAGTGGCCTGTATGCTGGCTTTAGCATAACACAGATATGGTCAGAAGCACCAATGTGGGGGAGGGGGAGGGCTCTGTAGGCATTTTTCATGGTGGTGTAAACTTGGTCCAGTGTGTTGTTTCCTCTTGTTGCAAAGTTTATGTTTCTGTATGTTTTTGGAAATACACTCTTTAAATCTGCTTGGTTGAAATCACCAGCCGTGATGAGAAAAGCATCAGGATGGGCTGTTTGCTGCTCACTGATGTGCAGATATAGTTCATTCAGCGCCTCACCTCTAACTTTGCTGTTGGAGCTTGGAGGAATATATACAGCAACAATCATAACAGCTGTAAATTCCCTCGGTAAATAAAACGGTCTGCATTTAATAGTCATAAACTCCACTAAAGGTGAGCAGTGTTTGTGGACCACAGCAGCATCCAGGCACCATGCTTTGTTGATGTAAACACACAGCCCCCCTCCCCGTGTCTTACCTCCCTCGAGGGTTCGGTCTGCTCTGTAGCATGTTAGCTGCCCTAGCTGAACAGCATGGTCCGGAACGTTGTTGTTGAGCCACGTTTCCGTGAATACAAACACACAGCAGTCTCTCACAGTCTTTTGTGTCGTTCGTAGCAGGCGTATATAATCCAGTTTATTGTCCAAGGAGCGCACGTTAGCCAAAACCATGGATGGGATTGCCGGTTTGTGTGGGCAAGCTGCTAGCCTAGCTCCGATACCTCCGCGCTTACCCCGCTTCTGTTTCCTGTCACGCCGCTTGTCGCGTTTCCAATGCGGGCGCGGTGAAGGGAGGCTCGGTGCTGGCTTCCAGAGCAGGTCGCAGTCACTCCGCTTGTTGCGCTTCCACTGCGGGCGCGGTGAAGAGAGGCTTGGTGCTGGCTCCCAGAGCAGGTCGCAGTCACTCCGCTTGTTGCGCTTCCACTGCGGGCGCGATGAAGCGAGGCTCGGTGCTGGCTTCCAGAGCAGTCCGCAGGCACGTAGCTTCTCCTGGAGCTCGCTATTTATTCCCAAATGAGCGGTTTTTCCAACATCAATCAGGAATTCACGGCTGTACTTGCGTTCTGAACAAGTAGACATGACGGAGACGTGACGGCACATTGCGGCATGCAGGACAAAGACAAAACACTGTGTTCTCGGGAGAGAGAGAAGCCGCAGCGAGTGCTCGCGCCGCCATCTTGGATCCTGATCATGTACTAGATTGTGTTTGTTCGCTGCTAACACACTAGCCGAGATACAGGAGCAAACACGTTGCTATTTATGTATTTTTAAATTATGTCTGCGTGATCAAGTAACATCAGTAAGTTTTTTTATTCAGGGAAGGTTTATTAATGAGAGTTTTGGATGATTTACTGTCTTAAAATGATAGATCTCAGATGCGATCGGGACTCTGTTAGCTTAGCCCAAGAACAAAGAAGCCACATCACGAAGCTATCCTCACTTAGCTACTGTGTATGAAATAAACCGTGTCTAAATCACTTTTCAATTGATCGAGTGTCCAATAACTGTATAGGATGAATAATAACCCTTCAATTGCTTTAATACATTCATGTACTAACAATAGGTTGTGTTTGTTCGACATGCTCCACCATTATTATTTACATGCGCGTTGAGCAGCGGCTACCCACGGGTATGTCACAATGACGTTTTGCGGAAGTGCACTGATTTTTAGGGGCGTGTCCCAGAGAAAAAACTACCATAACTTGGAATGAAATTTTAATATATTTATAATTTATTTTGAAAAAACGAACAGAGCTGAATGATATAAGATATATATGTTCTGACAAATATGCAAATTTCCAACATCATATCACAATACCTTTAAGTGCCTTCCTTGCTCAATGGTCCAGAGTGGGGCAGATGAGGTTGGAGGCAGGTGTGGGTGTTTCCTCTTTCACCTCTTTCCTATTTGCACCCATATTTTGATGATTTTGGTCCGAGGAGATAAACTGGGGACCTTCCAATCACAGGCCCACCTTCTCTAACCTTTGCACCACCACAGGTGACTCACGTAGTCCACAAATTATCTTCCAACAACTTATGAAATCGTACAAGCTAAACAAAACTTGATTTAAAGATACCGGGTACTTTAAAGAGATGCTAGATCAGCTTTCAAATGGATGTGCACACACACATACACACACACACATA
>JBBPBX010036427.1:0-14154 GCA_038048925.1 Garcialebias charrua | reverse complement strand
AACCTTCCGCAGCCACGTTGGACCTGAGTTTAATTTGCTCGTGACAAATTCATTAATTTCTCATCATTTCAGTCATGGAGTCAACGAAGGAGAAAGCGATCACTTGCCTTTTGGCAAAAAAACAAAAGAAAAGACCAGACCAAAGATGAAGAAGGGGACTTTAATATATTTGTGTCGCATACAAAACAGTCCTGCGCCGGGCAGTTTATTGTGAGACAATACGTTTGCGTACGCGGTCGTAAAATTTGAGCTTTGCGCGTACATACCCTGCGGGGCTACGCTTGTGCCTCTGCGTATGTACGGCGTACAGCAGCGTACGCACGCAGAGCTATACTGGGGGCTTAAGTGTGTTGGCTGAAGAAAAGGGAATCAACATTTCAGTGATGTAATGGAAGCCTGTCCATTTAAAGCTCTAAATGTTAAGACCAATTTTTTTTTATTAATTCTAAATTCAACAGGTAGTCACTACCTAAGTTAACCGATGAGTGAAAATGCAGTCAGGGGACAAAGAAAGTCCACCTTCTTTCATTTCCATGGATTTTTGTGGTGGAACAAAATTGTGTACACAGGGTCCAAGTTACATCCAACAAAACTATAAAATGTTAAAGGAAAACAGTAATAAGATCTAAAATATGAACTAATAAATATGCTAAACGAAGAATACGCTAAACACTAATAGTACAAAAAAAGCCTAACAACAGCAGCACGAACATGAGTCTGTGTGAGCAGATGAGCATGAATAAACACAGCAGCATGAAATAAATCAACAGCATGAGATCAGCAGCATGGATAGTCAGCAGCACATAATCATGGCATTACAATGGAATACATAACTACAGTATAGGTTCTGAATACCATTTAATCTGAAATACTGAATACTATTTTATCTGAAAACTATTTAAATCTATTCTCAAGAGTACAAAATTACTGACAGATTTCAACACTTTTTTTTTTAACCTAAACTAAAGCCAAAAGAGAGGAAAATCCAAGTCCAGCAGCTGAGATAAAGATAAACTTTGTAAAGACATTTTAGCAACAACTTCTGTAATGCTTTTTTCCAGCCAGAGGAAAAGATGAAAAATAAAAAGGAAAACACTCCAATGTTAAAAAGGTCAAATGTTTGTTTTGTATATAATGTGGTATGGGGGTTGTTGTAGCTTGCTCGTCAGTGCAGTGGCCCTGTAATCCTGAGGTTGCAGGTTCGAGCACATGTTGCATCAGGAAGGGTATCAGGCATAAAACAATTGCCAAATCCTTCATGCAAGTTTGCTTCCTGTGGTGACCCCGCAGAAGGGCGCAGTCAAAAGAACATTTGATTTGTGCTGTTAAAGTATTTTCTGAGATTTTTTAAAATTTTGTTAAGAAAATGTCTGATTCTGACAATTTCCTGTTAAAGAGTTCAGTGATCTGGAGTTAGGCAAAGTTGTTCCCTGCCTTACTTCATCCATCCAGCCAGCCATCCTTTATATTTTACCCAGTTTTTCCTTTTCGTGCCAGAGTCACTGGTGTCCATGTCCAGCAGTTATTGTGCGAGAAGCGGAAGACACCCTGGACAGGTCTCCAGTCCATCACAGGGACACAGAGAAAATCGGTTACGTATTGTAACCCCAGATTCTATAAGTGTAAGCGTAGCCCTTTAAAAGCTGTCGCTACCGGGTTTACCTGCGCGCAAAAACTGAAAACTTCTAGTCCATGCCCACCTGCTGTGTGGGCCCCACCCGGTCCGCTGTAAATTACATCTGGACCGGAGCTCGACTCCCAAAGGCATATTCTTTTCTTCAGCCATTTGAGAGTAGCCTGGTTAAAACCAGACCCTTGTCCTTCACTTCGCTTTGTACTAGGGTCTGGCATTTCTCCCATAGACAACGATTTCTCCGGTCGATTTTTGACCGGACCAATCAGAGAACAGAAGGCGGAGTTTTGAACGACGTCGACTGACGTCGTCAGTTAAAATGGCTGCCGCCACGAAGGAATTTTCATGAAAACAAGGTAAAAAACTATTATTTCTTTGCTGAGAAAAAATATATTTCTTAGCTGACGTTATATCAGAAGTGTTCCTGAGCTTAACAGTTCCTAAATCAATTCACGAAATGGTCAAATCTGCTGGATTTAAATTGTTTCGGTTTGACATTTTCCAAACAGCCTCGGGTGCGCTACGAAAATAAATGATAAAAAATCGAATTTTATCTCAAATGTTTCATCTAGGCCAACAGTCAGTAAATTAGAGCCATATAATTACACACTGGTAGCAGAAAAAATATCCACCGAGTGGTTTCTGAGCTATTTATCTGATAGCCTGGACCTCGCCAGGCTAAACTAACAAAACTCCGCCTTCTGTTCTCTGATTGGTCCGGTCAAAAATCGACTGGAGAAATCGTTGTCTATGGGAGAAATGCCTGACCCTAGTCCAAAGCGAAGTGAAGGACAAGGGTCTGGTTTTAACCAGGCTAATTTGAGAGCAGTGAGGTCCAAGTTTTAAAAGGCTACGCTTACACTTGTAGAATCTGGGGTTACAATACGTAACCAACATTCTATTTTGTGTAAGCTACGCCCTTTAAAAGCTGTTGCTATTGGGTTTAAAGGGCAGAGCAGGATATGGTCCATGCCTCACTGGGTCTGTCCGAGAACCATAAAAAACACCCTGACATCTGCCTAAACCTCATTCTTTATTCAAGCATAATAATGCACCATTGAATCATATATCTGGTGCGTACTGATTACAGACGTGCATCCTCTGTGCCTGATCTTAGCTGAAGGAATGTTTATTCATATCAGACCTGCATCCTCTGTGCCTGATCTTAGCTGAAGGAAGGTTTATTCATATCAGCCAATAAAGGAATAAGAAAAGGAAACGTGAGGTGTGGAGGTGTTATGAGCTGCTGCTGAGGAAAAACTTTAAACCTGTGCGTGAGTATGATTATAAATCATTGGTAAGTCCATATTTATTTAAATAAAACTATATAAATAAATGTAAGGTCATTTTTTTTTTTTAAAGTACTAAAATTTAATAACGATTTTATTTTTTCACTCAACAAAACTGGACAGGGAGACTTTGAAGAGCCTGGAATTGTTTGTTGACGATTATTTTGAAAGGTTAGTCATGAGAAAACCCAGTACATCCGGCGCTGCTAACGAGTCAGCTAACGCCCCGTTAGCTAAACAACACCGAGAGGGTTGCTCAGATAGTTCGTCGGAAACGTCCACAGATAATTCGGGCTTCACGACTATACTGGAGTCAATAGACAAGAAGTTGTCTAGCTTGGACGCCCGGCTAGCGTTAGTAGAGGTGTTACACAAGGAATTCCAGAGTTTGGGGGAATCATTCGAGTTCAGTCAACACCAGGTAGCATCTCTCGCTAAAGAAAATACGGAGTTGAAGGGGACAGTGAAACAAATAACAGATCAGATTACGCAGCTTTCTGGCGATAATAAGAAAATGAAAGAATCCATTTTAGATATTCAAGCCAGAAGCATGAGAGAAAATCTAGTCTTTTCTGGAATTCCGGAGCTAACGGAAGAGGATCCGGAGGCCTCGGTTCGGGCCTTCATTCAGAACCAGCTAAAGTTGCCGACTGAAGCAGTTAAATCGATCACTTTTCACCGAGTTCAACGCCTGGGAGGTAAAAGGAGTACTCAGACACTATGTTCACATCACCAAGTGCATTGATGATGTAACCAACCTCAAAACCATCACTGTTCGGGCTAATCAGAAGCCATGGCTGACAGCTGAGGTTTACAGACTCCTGAAAGCCAGGAATGCTGCCTTCAAAGCGGGAGATCAGGTGGGCCTGAGGGCAGCCAGAAAGAACCTGGCCCGGGGCATCAGAAAGGCCAAGAAGCAGTATTCCAGGAAAATAGCTCACCGTTTCAAGGACAGCAAGGATACACGCAGTCTGTGGCAGGGAATACAGACCATCACAAACTACAAACCATCCCCCCAGACCTGTGACAGCTCAACCTCTACGCTGAATGAACTGAATGAGTTCTTTGCTCGGTTTGAGGCAAGTAACAGCACACCTGCACATAAACTCCCCCCCTCTCCTGATGGCCAGGTGCTGGCGCTGTCCTCAGACAGCGTAAGGCGATCATTCATCAAGATTAACGCCCGGAAGGCCTCTGGTCCTGACAACATACCTGGTCGTGTGCTGAAGGACTGTGCAAGGGAACTCGCAGCGGTCTTCACGGACATCTTTAACATCTCACTGAGCCAGGCCATCGTCCCCACCTGTTTCAAAGCCACCACCATCATCCCTGTCCCAAAGAAGGCAACGCCCGCATGCCTCAATGACTATCGCCCAGTAGCACTCACCCCCATCCTGATGAAGTGCTTTGAACGGCTAGTCATGAAAAGCATCACATCTGTCCTCCCTACCTCCCTGGATCCCTTCCAATTTGCATACCGACCTAATCGCTCAACCGACGATGCCATCTCCTCTGCCCTCCACACAGCTCTCACACATCTGGACACGAAGGACTCTTATGTTAGAATGCTGTTCATCGACTTCAGCTCGGCATTCAACACCATCATCCCCCAACAGCTCATCCTTAAACTGGACAGTCTGGGGCTGAACACCTCAATGTGTAACTGGCTGCTAGACTTCCTGACCGGGAGACCACAGACAGTACGGATCGGGAGTAACACATCTAGCACCATCACATTGAACACAGGGGCCCCACAAGGATGTGTACTGAGCCCCCTTCTATTCACCCTGCTAACACACAACTGCACACCATCATACACCACTCCAACCACGACACAACAGTGGTAGGTCTCATCAGCAACAACGATGAGACGGACTACAGGAACGAGGTGAGCCGCCTGGCCTTGTGGTGCGGACACAACAATCTCACTCTCAACATGGAGAAGACAAAGGAGATTGTTGTGGACTTCAGGAAGAGGGATGCCCAACATGCCCCTCTGACCATCAACAGCACCACAGTGGAGAGAGTAGACAGCACCAAGTTCCTGGGAGTGCATGTCTCAAAGGACCTGTCCTGGAGCAGGAACACTGCATCAATGGCCAAGAAGGCTCACCAGCGTCTCTACTTTCTCCGCAAGCTGAAAAGGGCTGGAGCTTCAACCCCCATCATGTGCACCTTCTACAGAGGTGCCATAGAAAGTGTCCTGACCAGCTGCATCACTGTGTGGTTTGGTGCATGTACTGCATCCTGCCGCAAGAGCCTCCAGCGCATCGTGAGAGCAGCTGAGAAGATCGTCGGCACCTCCTTCCCCTCACTGCAGGACTTACACAGCAACCGCCTCACTCGGAAAGCCCTCTGCATGGCAGGTGATCCCACACACCCACTACACAGCCGCTTTAGACTGCTGCCATCAGGGAGGAGACTGAGAAGTCTCCAGGCTCGAACCAGCAGACTGAGAGACAGCTCTGTTCATCAGGCAGTCAGGATGCTAAACACTCTGCCTGCTCTGCCTCCCCTCCCATTTGAACTGCCTTAACACAAAAAACTTTCTCACACATTACCACACAACACAAAGATTTTAACACTGGACTCTGTGTCATCAAACGGGTTATTCACTAAACTCTCGGTCATGTGCTCATTCAGTTTGCACTACTTCTCATATTTGCACTAATGTCTGTATTACATCACTGCCTATAGTCATACTACTGTTTACATTCACTGTTTACATACTACTGTTTACATTCAATGTTTACATTTATTAATACTGTTTACATTTATTACTACTGTTTACATTTATTACTACTGTTTACATTTACACTACTTTTATATCTACACCACTGCTGATACATATACAGTATTCTCTGACTAGCCTTATTTAAGGATGCCCAATGTGCCTTACTGCATATGCCACTTTTGCCTCTATACCAACATCAACTACTACCTCATACATATACTGTGTACAGGGGCCAAGATGGTGTAGTGGCAGGGGAATCGGACTTGGGATCCGAAGGACCCAGGTTCGAACCCCGGCCACGGCACACCTTGGGGTGTCTATGAGTGCACATCTATTTTCCCCAGCTCCCCGGGCTCCTACGGCTGCTCATTGCACCACCTGGTGGTGGTTGGGTTAAATGCAGAGACCAATTTCGCCTGTCAAGTATGGGAACATACACAGATGACAAAAATGTGACATTTAATTTTTATTTTTTATTAACTCATATGCTGCTTTGCCACTCTTTGCAAATGTCAATGCTAGAACCTTCAGTTTATTTTATAGATATACTTTTTATACTTTTTTATACTACTATGCAAAAACTCAGGACAGTATTACACTTTTATTATTTCATTATAGACCCCTTATGATGAGTCAAATCAATGGAAACAATGTTCCCTCGCCCGGACGCGGGTCACCGGGGCCCCACTCTGGAGCCAGGCCCGGAGGAGGGGCACGTTGGCGAGCGCCTGGTGGCCGGGCTTTTACCCATGGAGCTCGGCCGGGCACAGCCCGAAGAGGAGACGTGGGTCCCCCTTCCCATGGGCTCACCACCTGTGAGAGGGGCCAAAGGGGTCGGGTGCATTGTGGAATGGGTGGTGGCCGAGGGCGGGGACCCTGGCGGTCTGATCCTCGGCTACAGAAGCTGGCCATTGGGACATGGAATGTCACCTCTCTGGTGGGGAAGGAGCCTGAGCTAGTGTGTGAGGTTGAGAGGTTCCGGCTAGAAATAGTCGGACTCACCTCAACGCATGGCTCTGGCTCTGGAACCAGTTTCCTTGAGAGGGGTTGGACACTCTTCCACTCTGGAGTTGCCCCTGGTGAGAGGCGCCGAGCAGGAGTGGGCATACTTGTTGCCCCCCATCTTGGTGCCTGTACGTTGGGGTTCACCCCGGTGAACGAGAGGGTAGCCTCCCTTCGCCTACGTGTGGGGGGACGGGCTCTGACTGTTGTTTGTGCCTATGCGCCAAACGGCAGCGCAGATTACCCACCCTTTTTGGAGTCCTTGGAGGGGGTATTGGAGGGTGCGCCTCCTGGGGACTCCCTTGTTCTGCTGGGGGACTTCAACGCTCACGTGGGCAATGACAGTGAGACCTGGAGGGGTGTGGTTGGGAGGAACGGCCCCCCTGATCTGAACCCGAGTGGTGTTCTGTTGTTGGACTTCTGTGCTCGTCATGGATTGTCCATAACGAACACCATGTTCAGGCATAAGGGTGTCCATATGTGCTCTTGGCACCAGGACACCCTAGGTCGCAGCTCGATGATCGACTTTGTTGTCGTCTCATCTGATCTGCGGCCGCATGTCTTGGACACTCGGGTGAAGAGAGGGGCGGAGCTGTCAACTGACCACTACCTGGTGATGAGTTGGCTCCGATGGTGGGGGAGGATGCCGGTCAGACCTGGCAGGCCCAAACGTATTGTGAGGGTCTGCTGGGAACGTCTGGCAGAGTCTCCCGTAAGACGGAGCTTTAACTCCCACCTCCGGGAGAGCTTTGAACACGTTCCGAGGGAGGCGGGGGACATTGAGCCCGAGTGGGCCATGTTCCGCGCCTCTATTGTCGAGGCAGCTTATCAGAGTTGTGGCCGCAAGGTTGTTGGTGCCTGTCGTGGTGGCAACCCTCGAACCCGGTGGTGGACACCGGCAGTGAGGGATGCTGTCAAGCTGAAGAAGGAGTCCTATTGGGCCTTTTTGGCCTGTGGGACCCCGGAAGCAGCAGATAGGTACCGGCAGTCCAAGCGGCATGCGGCTCGGGTGGTTGCTGAGGCAAAAACTCGGGCGTGGGAGGAGTTCGGAGAGGCCATGGAGAATGACTTCCGTACGGCTTCGAGGCGATTCTGGTCCACCATCCGGCGTCTCAGGGGGGGAAAGCGGTACGCGACCAACACCATTTATGGTGGGGATGGCGTGCTGTTGACCTCAACTCGGGATGTTGTGAGTCGGTGGGCGGAATACTTCGAAGACCTCCTCAATCCTACTGGCACGTCTTCCACTGAGGAAGCGGAGCCTGGGGATTTTGGGTCGGGCTCTCCAATCTCTGGTGCTGAGGTCGCCAAGGTGGTTAAAAAGCTCCGTGGTGGCAGGGCTCCGGGGGTGGATGAGATTCGTCCTGAGTTCCTTAGGGCTCTGGATGTTGTGGGGTTGTGTTGGCTTACGCGACTCTGCAATATCGCATGGACATCGGGGGCAGTTCCCTTGGATTGGCAGACTGGGGTGGTGGTTCCCCTATTCAAAAAGGGGGACCGTAGGGTGTGTTCCAACTATAGGGGGATCACACTCTTAAGCCTCCCTGGTAAGGTCTATTCAGGGGTTCTGGAGAGGAGGGTCCGTCGGATAGTCGAACCTCGGATTCAGGAGGAGCAATGTGGTTTTCGTCCTGGTCGTGGAACACTAGACCAGCTCTACACCCTCAACAGGGTCCTGGAGGGTGCGTGGGAGTTTGCCCAACCAGTTTACATGTGCTTTGTGGACTTGGAAAAGGCATTCGACCGCGTCCCTCGGGGGCTTCTGTGGGGGGTACTCCGGGAGTATGGGGTACCAGGCCCTTTGATACGGGCTGTTAGGTCCCTGTACGACCGGTGTCAGAGCTTGGTCCGCATCGCTGGCAGTAAGTCAGGCTCGTTCCCTGTGAGAGTTGGACTCCGCCAAGGTTGCCCTTTGTCACCGATTCTGTTCATAACTTTTATGGACAGAATTTCTAGGCGCAGCCAAGGTGTTGAGAGGATCCGTTTTGGTGGCCTTAGAATCGCTTCTCTGTTTTTTGCAGATGATGTGGTCCTATTGGCTTCATCAGATCGTGATCTACAGCTTTCGCTGGAGCGGTTTGCAGCTGAATGTGATGCGGCCGGGATGAGGATCAGTTCCTCCAAATCCGAGGCCATGGTCTTGAGCCGGAAAAGGGTAGCATGCCTTCTCCGGGTCGGGGAGGAGGTCCTGCCCCAAGTGGAGGAGTTTAAGTATCTCGGGGTCTTGTTCACGAATGAGGGAAAACTGGAGCGTGAGATCGATAGGCGGATAGGTGCAGCGTCCGCAGTGAAGCGGGTGCTGTACCGGTCTGTCGTGGTGAAGAGAGAGCTGAGTCAAAAGGCAAAGCTCTCAATTTACCGATCGATCTACGTTCCCACCCTCATCTATGGTCATGAGCTCTGGGTTATGACCGAAAGAACGAGATCTCGGATACAAGCGGCTGAAATGAGTTTTCTCCGCAGGGTGTCTGGACTCTCCCTTAGAGATAGGGTGAGAAGCTCGGTCATCCGGGAGGGACTCGGAGTAGAGCCGCTGCTTCTCCACATCGAGAGGAGCCAGTTGAGGTGGCTCGGGCATCTGGTTAGGATGCCTCCTGGACGCCTCCCTGGTGAGGTGTTCCGGGCATGTCCCACCGGGAGGAGACCCAGAGGAAGACCCAGGACACGCTGGAGGGACTATGTTTCTCGGCTGGCCTGGGAACGCCTTGGGATTCCCCCAGAGGAGCTGCTCCAAGTGGCTGGGGAGAGGGAAGTCTGGGCCTCCCTACTTAGGCTGCTACCCCCGCGACCCGACCCCGGATAAGCGGAAGAAAATGGATGGATGGATGGATATTTCATTTTATGCTTATGTTCATTAAATGTTTAGTGTTTTAGTGTTGGTGTAAATTTTCATACTTTTATACTACTATGCAAAAACTCAGGACAGTGTTACACTTTTACTATTTTATGCTTATGTTTATTAAATGTTTCAGTGTTTTAGTGTTTAAATGGTTACTGTTGCACCGAGGGACTGAGAGAAATGCAATTTCAATCCTGTGTATGTCCTGTACATATTGCAGTTCTGACAATAAAGTTGACTTTGACTTTTGACTTTGACTTTGAAAAAACCTGAGAATACTAGGCCACGGCCAATCATAGCTAAATTCGAACATTTCAAGCAAAAAGAACAGGTTAAAAGCCGAGGTAGGGAATTGCGTAACACACACTTTAGCATGAACGATCAATTCCCTATAGAAATTCTGAATAGAAGGCGCGTTCTGTTCCCGATAAGAAAGAAAAATATAAGCGACGGAAGAAGAGCTAACATCTCTGTGGATAAACTGTACATAAACGGTCAGCTGTTTAGAGATCCAGAAGCTACTCCTTGACTTTATTAGTCACATAATCAAGGTAAGAAATATTTCAGTTGCTAATATTAATTAATATTATTAAATACAGTATTTATTATTTATCGGTTTCTCTGATCACACCATCGGTTGGTTTTCTAACTATCTTTCCAATCGGAGGCAATGTGTTCAACATAACGGTACTTCTTCCAGCTATTTAACAGTTAAAAATGGTGTACCACAAGGCTCAGTTTTAGGACCCACTCTCTTTACAATCTACATAGCTAATGTAGGTCACTGCATCCCTGATGCATCCTTACATTTCTATGCTGATGATACAGTTGTTTACTGCCGAGCTAAAACAGTAGCTAAGGCTTTCCAGTTACTGCAATCCGCTTTTGACATCATCCAGTCAGATTTGTTCCGTCTCAAACTTGTCCTAAATGCTGATAAAACAAAAGGGATGTTTTTTTCAAATAGGAAGGCGGTTCCAGCAGATCCTCCTCTGATTTTATCTTCAAATGGTGTCCCTATTGAGTTTGTTGATTCCTATAAATATCTGGGTATCCTGATCGATTCACATCTCTCTTTTAAACTCCACGTGGAAAACCTAGTGAAGAAACTGAAAGTTAAACTGGGTTTCTTTTTCAGAAACAGATCATGTCTAACACTGAATGTTAGGAAACGCCTTGTATCTGTGACTTTCCTTCCCTCCATTGATTACGGTGACATTCTCTACATGAATGCTCCTACAAGCACCCTGCGGATGTTGGATGTTGTCTATCATGGTGCACTAAGATTCATAACTGGTTGTGATTATCGTACCCACCACTGCACCCTGTATTCACTGGTTAACTGGACATCATTAACCTCACGCAGACTCTTCCACTGGTACATTTTCATCTTTAAATCACTTCTTGGTCTGCTGCCCTCATACATCTCCTCCTACATGTCTTTGCGTGAGTGCAGCTACAGCGTGCGCTCTCAGGACATGATTACCTGCAGTGTTCCGTCAGTGAGGACTGAACTTGGAAAAAGGGCCTTCTCCTACTCCGCTCCTGCTTCATGGAATATCTTACAAAAAGATCTGAAGCTCTCGAACTTGACTTCTCTAAATGGTTTTCAGAATCTGTTGGAATCCTGGCAAAAACCAATGCAGATTTGTTCCTGTCTTTGATTTTATACGTCTACCTTATAATGTTTTGCTAGTTTTTTGATACTTTGTTAAAAAAAAAAAAAAATCTTTTTTTTTTTTTTTCTCTTTTTTTTTTCTATTGTTTATTGTTTGTTTGTTTATTGTTTATTGTTTAAGGAAATTCTACCATTGCTGTTCATTGTTCTTTAGTTTTAGCAGGTCGCTTTCGTAAATGAGCCCATGAGGTTCAAAAGATTTACCTGACTAAATAAAGGTTGAATGAATTAATATTACTTACCAGATATATTTAATTTTTCAGCATAGCTCGGTTGGTGGGGTCACACAGATCGTGGTAGTACACAAGGTGGGATAATAATAATAATAATAATTTGTCACATTTGTCATCTGTGTATGACACTTGATGTGGGTAAGAGGGTTCTTTTGTTGTTTTTTGTTATCTGAGTTATGTTTTCATGTATATCATTTCTCTTTGTTTTTCTGTCTATATTTTCTAACTTAACAATTATCAGAGCACAAGCACAAGGGTTCACATACATCTTTATATATCCATACATTTACTTCATAAATGAAAACGTCCCTGATTCATTTTTAAAAACAGCACTTATTCTATTTAAAAATAATATATAATTAATCATTAAAGGGACATGTTTTTGTCTGGATCTATTATTATCTTTTATATTTGTGATAATGGGTATGGTTTAGCTATATTATCATTAGCACAGGTATGGGTACCTTAGGGTTTGTCACATGGAACATTAATGGAGCTGGTAGCCAACGTAAAAAATATAGAATTTTTAACCAGATTAAAAGATTAAAGGCAGATGTTGTATTACTCCAAGAAATTCATAAATTGGCCTCAACTGTGGATGAGCTAAAATCTTCAGAGTTTCCTAATGTATTCTCAGCCTGTTATAATTCAAGACAAAGAGGGGTAGCAATTTTAATACATAAAAATGTCAACTTCACAGTATTAGATCAGGTTATAGACCCGCACGGTAGATATATAATGTTAAAGTTATCAATATTTAACCAAAATGATTGTATTGTTAGCATATATGGGCCGAATGTAGACGACGCTGCTTTTTTTCATAACTTTTTTTCCACTCTATCAAATCACATGGATTCCTCACTGGTAATGGGAGGTGATCTCAACTTTGGTTTAGATGACAAAATAGACAGAATGAATGCAGTGGGAACTCAACGCAGTTGGCAATCTATAAATATAGTTAAACAGTATATGAAGAATGATTATGGACTCTGCGATGCATGGCATACTTTTCACCCTGATAGCAAAGAATATTCTTTCTTTTCACATGTGCATCACTCATATTCTCGTCTTGATTATTTCATAGTAAGCAATTCATTGCTGACCAACATTTCAGACACTAAGATACGCACTATTGCTGTCAGCGATCATGCACCAATTACTCTAAATAAAGATGATAAAAAAGAAACAACAAAAAATATAAATTGGAGATTAAATACATCATTGCTTCAAAAAGAAGAATTTTTGCAATATTTTAAAAAAGAATGGACATCATATTTAGAGTTTAATGACTTGCCAGGAACATCAGCATGTACACTTTGGGAGGCTTGGAAAACAGTTATGAGAGACAAAATAATATCCTATTCAACAAATAAAAAGAAAATAAACGTATTGAGGAATTAGAGAAATCTATCAAATTATTAGGTTTACAAGGAGAGGAAACACAGCAAAAGCTACGTAAGTTAAAATTAGAACTAAATGAATTTATTGACAAGAAAAACAAATTCTTGATACAAAAACTTAGATTCGACAATTTTGAATACGGTAATAAATCAGGGAACTTTTTACCTAACCAACACAAATTAAACAAGGAAAAAACATCTATTGGAAATATAATTTATGATGAGGGAAAAGTAAACAGTGTTTTTAAAGATTTCTATAAAACTCTACTCCACAAATAAATCCATCTAATGAGGATATTGATGAATTCTTGGCGAGAGTAACACTTCCAAAACTAGATAAAAGTGGGTGTCCTTTTGCCTGCGGGCGGGCTAGGGGCCCTTGCTGTCGCCTTCGGGGGTTGGGCGCTTGGGCGTGTGTCGGCTCGGCCTGGTGGCTGCCTAGTGGGGCTCGGGTCGTCTGGTCCTATCGGGTCCGGGCCTGAGGGGTGGGCGCCCCGGTGCCCGGGCCTCAATGTCCGGGCCTGGGGCTACGTCAGTGCAACGGGCTCTTGCAGCGGGCTCCGGCGGGGGCCTGTGGGCTTGTCGCTGTTGACTTTCCGGTGGTCATTGTGTGTGGTCGCTGGTGGAGCTCGTCCGGTTCTCCCCTTTGTCAGATCTGGGGAGTGGGCGAGTGGCTTGTCCTGTTCGGGTGGCCCTGGGGACTCTGGGCTCGGAGTCCTTCTTGGGGTCTTGGGCTTTGATCGCCCCTTCATCTGCCTCAGGCTTTGGGGGGACGGATCTCTGATGCTTCACGGTCGCTACTAAATGTTCTATTGGAGGAACCTTATTCACTTATGCATGTTCACAGCCACACACAAATGGATGCAGGGATGTATATGTAGATATCATATGCATATATGTAGATGGATATGTGATATGAATGCATATGTATGTAAACTGTATATATATTTGTAGGTATGGGTATGTTTATTTATGGAAATCTACTGCAAGGTCATGAATATTATTAGTCTTTATGCATGTATGTTTCGTTGCTGTGTTCTGTCATGTGCTTTGCAGGATTGCGGACGGAGGTTGGGTGTGTTTGCCTTGTGCTCTTTTTGTGGATAATTGTTGTTTTGTTGTCTTACTTTCTATCTTTTCTTTGTCTCTATTAAAAAAATTATATCGGTGTGAGAGGATGGCTGTAAGGTGAGAAGGGAGGCCATCTATAAATGGAAAAAAGAAAAAAAAGAAAAAATAATAATAAAAAACAAGTAAATAAATAAGGATTGTCTATGCTGTACAATGCACTGCCATTAAAAGTTATAGCACAAAATCCTGGCTGAACAACATGATTAGATGTTTTT
>JBBPBX010036426.1:0-31490 GCA_038048925.1 Garcialebias charrua | reverse complement strand
TATCTATAGATAGATATCTATAGATATATATCTATCTATAGATATAGATATCTATAGATCTATCTATAGATATATATCTACAGATATATATAGATATATATCTATAGATATATCTACAAATATATATATAGATATAGATATATATACATATGTATATATACACATATATAGATATATATATAGATGTATATATACAGATATGTTATAATTACTACAAATATATAAAAAACTGGGAAGAACAATGTAGGAACAAGAACAATGAACAATGTTCGTATTAACAATTACGTATTAACAATTACGTATTAACAATTACGTATTAACAATTAAATTTACAATTAAACTTGCTCGGACACATCCACTCTGTCGCCAGTGGACAGCTCATAAATGACGGCGTGTATTCTAAATTTAGCTCTTTCACGCAGCTGGTCAGGCAAACGTTCCAGGGGGCCAACCAAGGACAATAAAAACCTCTCAGTTGCGCTGGCGGGAGGTGTGCTATTTGTGTCCTTCAATACTTGAAGGAGGTCACGTTCGAAATCCTTGTGATGCCGTGTCTGCTCCCTACGGGGTCTCTTCTGCACTGATCCTGTAAAGAACACAGTATGTGTTACATGTTGGTCTAGTGGCAGGGCTTTTGACTATGGACCCGAAGGTCGCGGGTTCGCGCCCCGGCCACTACCCAGCTTGGGGTGTCTATGAGTGCACACCTATTTCTCCAGCTCCCCGGGCGCTTTCGGGCTGCTCACTGCACCCATAGATATAATAAACACTAGATAAGCTGAGGCGGAGTCTCCGGCGTCGTCACGTGGCAGCCATCTTGCGACAGACAGCAACATTAGCTGCAGCTGTTGAAACTGAATGGAGGTGAGGGGTTTACACAAACAAAAATACTCTTAACTCGCTGTAATCTTGACGGATTTACAAACGGTTTATCTTTTTAAAAACGTTATTAACGTGGCTATGATTTCTTTGGTAGTCAGACAGCACTTTTGTCTTTTTTAAAACGTTTTATTCATGTTTTGGGTGTCACACTCATCGAGAATCTAGAATCTGTTTTTATTACACCAATAACTATTTTATTACAAACTACTGTAAATGACTATCTTGATCATGATTGTATTTATTAGCATACTATTAACAAGAGCCTTTGATTAAGGGCTAGCTAGTACAGTATTCCAAATATTTCCCCAGCATTCTTAGATCACTAGGAGCTCTTTGTTTTTAACTGAACTAAAGCTGCACATGATTTCCAAGCGGTTTGGTATGTTCAACACTAATTACTGCTTTGTGTTTTACAGAAATACTCTTTGACAAGATGCCTGACTTTTGTGCAGCCTATGGATGCTCCAATAGGCGTAACATCAAAACAAGAAACCTTGGGATCACATTTCACAAGTAAGACTCTGTGACAGTATTATTACTTTAATTAGAATAATCATAGTTATATTTTGGATCAGTGCACATTATTGGTCATGCTACACACCAAAATGTGAGATAATATTATTGACATAATATTATACATAATATATATTTACATAATAATGACATAATATATATTTACAGCACTTTGGTTGACCTTGTTGTTGTTTTAAGTGCTCTATAAATAAAATGGTATGGTATGGTATACGGCTTGTAAAAGTATCTTTATATAAATTATGATGTATGATTTAGTGTTTCTTTTGGACACAATTTTTAATAGCTGTTTTATTGTACCAAAAGTAAATGCAAGCACACCAAAAGTATGATATATGTGTATAATTGTCATTACTATAATTCAAAGGTAAAGAAAGGAAGTGTGGAAAATAATGACCATCTTCTTCATGTTTTTAAGGTTTCCCAAAACCAGAGAGAGGAGGCGGCAGTGGGAAGTTGCCCTGAGAAGAGAGGGTTTTGTTGCCCTGGACAGGACACTGCTCTGCAGTGATCACTTCAGTTCTGAGGACTTCGATCGGACAGGGCAGACTGTTAGATTAAAAGATAGTGTTGTTCCAACACTTTTCAATTTTCCATCGCATCTTCAAAAGGTATGTATCATCGACCTACAAGATTTCAAGATGTATAAGATTGATATGTCTATAAACTACTGTATATATAAATATGTGGTTAAATGTCACAGTTTAGTATTTCTTTCTGCAAATTTAGCAATAAACAATGTGTTGTTCTTTACATAGCACATTTTAGACACTCTACTTTTGTTTATTTTAGCTTGTAAAAACAAGAGGCTCAAACACCTCTAGAAGAATAGAAGACAACCTGGCAATGGACCTGTCTCAGGATAAAGCTCAGTCTGATGTTGTGAGTATTAATTGATTCACACAATTGATAAGTGAATAATTATTTTTTTTTAAACTGTTAAATTCCACATTAATATTATTTATATATTTGTATATTTTTGCAAAGCAACTGGAAGCCACTGCAAAGAGGCGAAAGTGCTGCAAGCGGCAGGCCACTGACCACCCGTATTCACTGCCTCCTTGCCCCAAGGCTATATATGCCAAACTTAATGAAGCCTCAGCTAGAGTGAGGAAATTGCAGAGGGAGAAATCGAATGCCTTGGCAAGAGAAAGGAGGGCCAAGAAAAGCATGCTGTCTCTTCTAGAGGAACTGAAGGAGAAAAATCTCATCAATGAAGAGCTAAAAGACAAGCTTGAATGCTACTCGGGTAAATTAAAAATATTACATTGAATACATAGTATATAGGGTATTTTATGTTCTTTGGTGAAATGACACCCACTAAATCACTCTTAACTGTTTTTCAGATCTTCCAGTTCAACTGTTGTCGAGGCAGGGCAGCAAGTACACCAAGGCCCAGAGAGAGTTTGCCCTTACGCTCCATTTGCATGGGCCAAAGGCATATCACTATCTGAGAGACACTCTGCATATTTGCCTCCCACATCCGAGATCATTGCAAAGGTATTCTTCATTATGTTTGACTGTAAACTAAATCACTTGGAGAAACTTAAGCGCTACATATTGTGTTACCATGAATTGTAGAACTTGCTGAAAAAGGCTTACATTTTTAACTTTTTAGTGCAATGGCATCTATTTTTGGGATGCCAAGTGTTTTCAGTAGGGATGCTTAGTGTTTAAATGATTGTATGGTTAAATTTTTACTTTTTTATTTTACTAAGGTGGCTGAGCTCTGTTGATGCCAAACCTGGTCTAAATAAAATGATGTTGGACATGCTGGAGCAACGTCGCAAAGCAGATGAGGCCAAATACGGATGTGTCTCTTTGATGCTGGATGCCATGGCCATCAAAAAGCATGTTCAATATGATCCTCAGACACAAACAATGTCTGGATTTGTGGACATGGGAGATCGGATAAATGAAGCTGACATTGCCTCTGAGGCTCTGGTGTTCATGGTGGTTGGGCTTCAAGGTTATTGGAAAGCTCCGATTGCATATTATCTGACCAAGTCCCTAACACCAGAGACACAGAAAGTGTTGGTAGAGCATGCATTAGAAGAGCTTCATCATCGCCAGATATTTAAGGATGCCCAATGTGCCTTACTGCATATGCCATTCTATAACAACATGAACTACTACCTCATGCATATACTGTGTACATTAACTGATATGCTGCTTTGCCACTTTGCAAATGTCAATGCTAGAACCTTTAGTTTATTTTATAGTTATACTTTTTATACTTTTTTACTTTTTGTACTAGTATGCAAAAACTCAGAACAGTATTATGTTCATTAAATGTTTAGTGCTTTAGTTTTTAGAGTTGGTGTAAATTTTCATACTCTTATACCACTATGCAAAAACTCAGGACAGTGTTAAAGTTTTACTATTTTATGCTTATGTCTATTATTATATGTTTCAGTGTTTTAATGTTTAAATAGTTACTGTTGCACCGAGGGAGTGAGAGTCTTGTCACACTATCAGATGTCACACTATCAGATGTTTATTTTTGTTTATTTGTTTGTTTATTTATATTTCTCAATTATTAAATCTTTTCATGTATCTAAAAAGAATAAACTACACATATTGACCAAGGTTGGTGTAATAATGTATTTAATATTACATAATATTTAAATGTGTAGGGAAAAAAATTGGCATAAATTAATTTCATATCACCAATAATAATACTATTTATGATGAAATAGTATTAAATATTTATTAGCATTGTAACATATGTCAGTTAATTTCGCTGGAAATAAACATGTATTTAGAAATAGATGTAAATATAATCTTATTGTGTATACTGCTAGTGCAATACAGTGTCTACATAACGTTATTTTCATGTGAACGTCCATCTTAAGTATACCATATTATAACAACATCTCTCACATTTATAACAAACCAAACCGTTTTAAAATCGGATGGAAATTAAGCAAGTTATGGTTATTTTAATAGTGAATGCACCATTCACATTCATGTTAAGAGTGGGCGTTCTGTCTGTCCCAAGATGGCCGCCGTCTGACGATGTCGGTCTCCATTGGCCAACAGCGGGGCTGTCTTATCTAGTGTTTATTATATCTATGACTGCACCACCTGGTGGTGGTTGGGTTAAATGCAGAGACGAATTTCGTCTGTGTATGGGAACATACGCAGATGACAGGAATAGACATTATTATTATTATTATTATATTATGTTTTGAATGTTAGATGTCCTTGTCCTTGAATGTTAGATGAGCTTTCACAGGACACATCGCTGCAGTACATAACTGTCTGTACTGCAAATACTTCATGAACAAGTTGTGTAATAAGAAATTAATTATTTTCATAAGTTTACATATCTATCTGTGTGTGTGTTTTAAAGTGGGGGAGATTTTGGTACCACTGCATCAGTTGTGTGTGTATTTGTGGCTGTGGTTGTTTGCCACTAAATAAACACAAAAAGCAAGATGAAAGAGCCACACCTGAGGCAGAAGAGGAAGGGACAGCCACCTCCAAAGACGTGGAGGACGACGGTGCTGGACAAGGTGCTGGACAAGGAGATGTCACAGCAGATACAGTTTGAGTCAGCTCCAACTGACTGAACTCAATAGTTTCTGTGAATCAAATCACAACAAATAAACAATTTAATTTTACTATTTATAACAACATTTCAGTATCAAAGATCGATGAGTCACAATTTACCAAGAATGGAGGATGCCTCAAATGCTGCTGATTCAGCCTCCTCTTGGACTTCTGTCTCTTCTGTCTCGTTGTCCACAGAGGCCTGGTCCTCCATGGAAATGTCCTGTCCTGTCCTGCATATTGCCACTTGTTGCACGTGGCGTAATATATGGTTTCAGGAAGGACATGACCGCCATATATTTCCATTTTGGCGTGCTGTCTGCGCCTGCACCACTCCTGTTTCTGTCCCTCTCTTTTTTTTTGCCTCCTTTGCGTAAGTGTCACGCAGAGGTGGGTAGAACGAGTTACATTTACTCCGTTACATTTACTTAAGTAGCTTTTTGAGAAAATTGTACTTGTGAGAGTAGTTTAAATGTGAAAGACTTATACTTTTACTTGAGTAAATTTTAGTTGAGAAACCGCAACTTTTACTCAGTTACTATGGGCTTTCTGCCGATCGCTACAGTTACTTTTGTTTCAAGTATGTAAAAACATTTGCAGCAAAATTATTGTGTAACTTATTGTCACCTGACATGTAACCAATCAAGTGAAGCCAACCAGTCACGTGACCACAACAAACTCTCCGCGTGGGCCATGTTGAGTGACGTCGGAGATTCTGGTAAACAGTTAGTGCTGTTTATAGGATGTCAAAATGTAAGAAAATGAGTTCCAACATTTACTGGTAGAACCAAAGTTTTGTAGAAAGTCAAGTTTATTATTATTTAGCTGAATTATTTGGGCTACAGTTGCCTTTGTGTTTGTTTTATTATTTACAACAATGTAAAAGATAAGTGGTTTATTTCTAAATCCTTTTGGCTGGAATTGCCTTTGTGTTTTTATTTATAACAATGTATGTTCAGTCTCATTAAAAGTTATGTTTCCTTGTAAATACATTTGCATGTTATAATTTAACGACACGAGATGGTGCTCCGCAGTTACTCACTACTTGAGTAGGTTATAATAATAATAATAATCATTTTATTTAAAAGCGCCTTTCATGACACCCAAGGACACTTAACAAACCAACACAGTGAATACAGAGCAAACATTATCAGCAACAGATTGAAATATAAAATACATAAAGGATACAAAATGGAAGATAAAAATACATTTAGTAAAGTTAACGATAAGCTAGTCTAAAGAGATGGGTTTTCAGAGCAGTCTTGAACAGAGAAAGGGAGGTGGTGTTTCGAAGGTCTGGCGGTAGAGCGTTCCAGAGGTGAGGGGCAGAGCAGGTGAAGGCCCTGCTCCCCATGGTGGAGAGGCGGGCAGAGGGTACATGGAGTTGTAGTGAAGAGGAGGACCTGAGAGAGCGTGATGGGATGGAGATTTGTAGGAGGTCAGATAGATAAGGAGGGGCAAGGTTGTGGATAGCTTTGAACGTGAGGAGTAGAATTTTGAAGATGATGCGTGATTTAACCAGGAGCCAGTGGAGCTGCTGTAGGACAGGAGTGATGTGGTTATAGTAGGAGGTTTGAGTGATAACACGGGCAGCTGAGTTTTGGACCATCTGTAGCTTGTGGAGAGATTTGTTGGGGAGGCCGTAGAGAAGGGAGTTGCAGTAGTCAATGCGGGAAGTCACAAGACTGTGCACCAGGATGGCTGTGGAGCGAGGTGTCAGAGAAGGACGGAGACGGTTAATATTACGGAGGTGGAAATAGGCAGACCGAGTAACATTGTTGATGATATATAATCAAAGTACTTTATTACTTTTACTCAAGTAAATTTTTGGATGCCTACTCACTACTTTTACTTGAGTAATATTTGGTTCAAGTAACAATACTTTTACTTGAGTAAAAATTTTGAATACTCTACCCACCTCTACGGAGACTCTTCCACCTCTTCTTGCATAATTCCACTAAACAAAGGCATTGAAAAACGTGAAACGTGGTGGCTATACTTTGTGTTAGCTGAAATCGGCTAGCAGAGCTTAAACTTGCTAAACGTGAAAAGTTCACAATTCAAAACTTTTTACCCGGTATCCCGACTTCCTCACTGACACTCCGCCAGACAAGCTCCTTTTTATTTCGGTCTCTGTACAGCAGAGTTGACTGGTCGTAAAGGATTTGTCTAGAACACACAGCTACGATTAGTTTCTCTTCCATTATATATGACTTCGCGGGTTTTTTCTGTGTCGCACAAACAATACGTCACACAGCTGGCAACATTCGTCCCCTCGTATTCGCGTCACATCACTCCGACAGACGCGTTGAACCAAGTAGAACGGCGAAAAGTACAGCATTTTTCAAGGCGAGCTGTGGAGGCTGCCGCGGGCTCACGTGCACAGAAAACGCTCAAATGCAACTTCCAGCACGCTCAACACGCACGTGACGTGACGCCCGACGCAAAGATGCGCCTGGAGGCGCGTCCCCCATTGACTTTGCATGTAAACTGGACGCTCCTGCAGTTGAAAAGCTGTTTGGTCGGGACGTGCCTTTACCGGAGTTTGGTTCCAATTCATGGAGGCTGGATCCGGTAAGTTTAAAAAGTAAAAAAAAAAGTCCCGTTGTGGTTGTGTAATCAGATAGCAGAGGCTCTCCCCACTGTTTTCTGGACGCGTCGAGCAGCCAGAGTTGGAATTTTATGGCGTTGGCAGTTCGACGCAGACGCGCGCGTGCAGGCTGCGGCCGCGCCGCTTCGATCAATCGAATCGCGCCGCTTCCTGGTTCGCCGTGACTCGACGCGTCTCCTCAATAGACTTTGAATGTAAACCGGCTGCTTCAGCTGCCCGAAACCGGGGGCAGTGGGTACCAGGCATAAAGGTCGCTTAGCTCCAGCAGCCATCATGTTTTGGGTTATATGTGAAAGTAGGCCTGTCACGATAAACAAATCAATTAATCGCATTATAAATTAAAATGAGGTAATTTTCACTTATAATAATAATAATAATGTCATATTTTTGTCATCTATGCATGTTTCCACACGACAAAATTTGACTCTGCATTTAACCCAATCACCACCAGGTGGCAGTGGGCAGCTATAGAATATCTGCTTTATTGTTTCATGTCTCTCTCTTTCTACTGGAGACACTGGATGACAAAAGGCTCAACTCTTCACTGACCCCTCCCTTTATCATTTCCTTAGTGTAAGGGGAAGTGAACCATTGCGTCAGGTAGTCCACCAAGGCACATGTCTTGTACCTCTGCAGTATTAGAGCCCTGTGAGGAGTTAGCAAGCTAAAGAAATGCTATTTGATGATGGAATTTTTTTTAAATTAAAGTTTATTGATCTTTGAGAGGATGTACTTGCATTATTATGTACCGGTAATTATAATTACATTAGTTTAAAACGGTCTCCAAACAATATTATCGTTTGTCGCAATCATTTCTGAGACGATTAATCGCCCAGCCAAACTTATTGTGACAGGCCTATGTGAAAGCTGGAGTTATACATCTTAACATTTCAAGTTTCATTAAAATCCCTCCAGTGGGTCATGAGATATTTTGCTAACACTACAGAAAAACACACACAGATATCACCTTTTTAAACACAGTGGCAGGTGACCAACAGGAAAAACAACTAACACAGTTTTATTGATAAACTAGTTATTAGATTTAAAGCAACCAGCATGGGTTTTTGTTGTTCAGTCTTATTGTAAGTGGCAAACTGAGCAAAATTACAAACTGGCTTCCAAAATAGTTAGGACACTAAACAAATTGTGAATAAAAACTGAATGCAATGATGTGGAGGTGCCAACATCTAATATTTTATTCAGAATAGAACACAAATCACAGATCAAAAGTTTAAACTGAGAGAATGTATCATTTTAAGGGAAAAATATGTTGTTTCAAAATTTCATGGCGTCAACAAATCCCAAAAAAGTTGGGACAAGTCCATTTTTACCACTGTGTGGCATCCCCCCTTCTTCTTACAACACTCAACAGACGTCTGGGGACAGAGGAGACCAGTTTCTCAAGTTTAGAAATAGGAATGCTCTACATTCATGTCTAATACAGGCCTCTAACTGTTCAATCGTCTTGGGCCTTCTTTGTTGCACCTTCCTCTTTATGATGCACCAAATGTTCTCTATAGGTGAAAGATCTGGACTGCAGGCTGGACATTTCAGTACCCGGATCCTTCTCCTACGTAGCCATGATGTTGTGATTGCTGCAGAATGTGGTCTGGCATTATCTTGTTGAAAAATGCAGGGTCTTCCCTGAAAGAGATGACGTCTAGATGGAGCATATGTTGTTCTAGAACCTGAACATAGTTCTCTGCATTAATGGTGCCTTTCCAGACATGCAAGCTGCCCATGCCACAAGCGCTCATGCAACCCCATACCATCAGTGATGCAGGCTTCTGAACGGAGCGTTGATAACAACTTGGGCTATCCTTGTCCTCTCTGGTCCGGATGACATGGCGTCCCAGTGTTCCATAAAGAACTTCAAATCGTGACTCATCTGACCACAGAACAGTCTTCCATTTTGCCACACTCCATTTTAAATGACCCCTGGCCCAGTGCAAACGTCTGAGCTTGTGGAGCTTGCTTAGAAATGGCTTCCTCTTTGCACTGTAGAGTTTCAGCTGGCAACGGCGGATGGCACGGTGGATTGTGTTCACTGACAATGCTTTCTGGAAGTACAGTATTCCTGAGCCCATTCTGTTGTTTCCTTGACAGTGGCATTCCTGTTTGAGGTGCAGTGACGTGATGGGCCCGGAGATCACGAGCATCCAGTAGAGTTTTACGGCCTTGACCTTTACGCACAGCGATTGTTCCAGATTCTCTGAATCTTTTGATGATGTTATGCATGGTTGATGATGATAACTTAAAAGTCTTTGCTATTTTACGCTGGGTAACACCATTCTGGTATTGCTGCACTATCTTTCTGCACAACAATGGTGGAATTGGTGATCCTCTTACCATCTTGGCTTCTGAGAGACACTGACACTCTGAGAAGCTCTTTTTATACCCAATCATGTTGTCAATTGACCTAATTAGTGTTAATTGGTCTTCCAGCTGTTCGTTATATGCTCAATTTCCTTTTTCCAGCCACTTATTGCTACTTGTCCCAACTTTTTTGGGATTTGTTGACACTGTGAAATTTTGAATCAACATATTTTTCCTTTAAAATGTTACATTTACTCAGATTAAACTTTTGATCTGTCATCTATGTTCTATTACGAATAAAATATTGACATTTGCCATCTCCACATCATTGCATTCAGTTTTTATTCACAATTTGTTTAGTGTCCCAACTTTTTTGGAATCCGGTTTGTATTATGGGAACAGCTGAATGTTCGGCTTTACAGTATGACATTTCTGTTTTATCAAAGGAGGATACGAGATACACAAACAATTTCCTGGTATCTCTGTGAGTCAAGACTCAAGGAAAGACGAAAACCTTTCTGCAGACTAAACTGAAAGATTTGATAAAAGCAGCACTGAATGTGAACATCGCTTTAAAGATCTTTTCCATTAGTTCACATCTTGAATCACGTATCTCACATCCAGAGCGAGATTAGCCGTTTCCACGGCAACTTGCAAAGCATTGAGTTTAGCTGTGAAGGAGTCCAGCACACTTGGCTGCTCTGACGCGTCTCTCAGCGAGTCGGCAGGAGAAAACTCTGCGTATTCTGTGTTTAGATACGTCCACCTTTGACTTTCAGAGCTTTCCAACGCTCCGCAGCCGCAGCAGCCCACGCTGACTTTAGGGTCTTCTTTCATGACGTCTGACGGTTGAGTCCAGTGGTGAGCGTGGGTCAGATCGATTAGAGAAGTCCCACCGTTGTGCTCCAGAGATCTGGCCACCGACTCCAGAGAGCGGCAGAACACCTCCACGGCACGAAGGTACTCGGTCTGTGAGCAGCCCAGTCCTACCGCTGGCTCCGGTACTTCATTCCTGCTCTTAGATTTAAAAATCAGTGCAGTCATGAAAACACTGATCAAATGTGGCTAATGTAGTTCAAAGAGTGAAAACTGAACTGACCTTCTGTCTTGCATAAGCAGCTAAATGGGTCTCTGTGCAGCCGCCTCCAAGTAAAGCAGATGGTTCCTTGAGGGCGAGTCTCAACACATGCTCAGTCTTCTGGCACACCACCTTAAATAAATGACATTTATTTTTTTCTATAAATCTACACCCTATTCAGTTTACTTTAACACCAATGGTCCAGCTGTTTTATCACCTTCAGCTCATTTAGCATGGTCTCGTTCCTGTGGCAGAGGATCATGGTGCAGATTGCAGATTCCCCACAAGGCTGGAAGTGCAGCATGGTCTTGGACCCAAACTGCCGGACACTGAGAGCCCCGATCTTCCCGTAGGCTGTGTGTGGGACAGCCGAATGCAACGTTGCCACCGGTTGAGCACCTTAAAAAAAAAAGTACACAGAACAAAATAATCAACGCATAGTTTTATTTTAGGCTTCAAACTGCTTACTATCTATTTAACAACATTTATGTATTTATTGTGATAATGTTGTTTCAGAAATTACACTGTTTCTGTTTTTTATATGCTTTGTTTCCAATATTAACTACTTCTGCATACTTTGATATTTTAGCTATTCATACATCAAAACAGTCAGATATGTTCCTGTTTCTGATTTTCTACATCTACCTTATAATGTTTTGTTACTTTGATATTTTGTTTTAATTTGTTAAAAAAATTTTTTTTGAAAAAAATCTGTATTTCTCTCTGTTTGTCTATTGTTGATTGTTTAAAGCTGCTATATGTAACTTTTCTGACAATATATTTTTTAACATATTTCTTCACTCTGTCACTAGATTGATGTTAGAGAGGTAATCTACACTGTTGGCAGCACGGTGGCACAACTGGTAGAGCTGCTGCCTCTCAGCGAGCAGGTCCCCGGTTCAAATCCCGGTCCGGGGACCTTTCTGGGTGGAGTTTGCATGTTCTCTCCGTGCATGCGTGGGTTTTCTCCGGGTGCTCCGGTTTCCTCCCACAGTCCAAAAACATGCATGTTAGGCTGATTGGTAACTCTAAATTGACCCTGGGTGTGAGTGAGACAGGTCCCTCTTGTAAATGAGTCCCCGTGGCTCAACGAGGCTAGCCTGTATAAATAAAGGTTGAATGAATGAAAAAATCTCTGAAAAAAACTAAAAAAATAAATAATTATTGTCCCCTTGCTTCTCCAGGTGGTAAATAAGCATTTCTAAAAAGAAAAAGTGACACGCCATTTTCCAGCCAATAAAAACAAAGTTTGTGACCAGCCAATAAAAACAGAGCTTGAATTTGAATTTCAGCAGAGCAAGGGGGGGCAGAGCCATATATGGCTCTGAGGGGGAAGGATCAGAATGCTTTGCTTGTTGAAAATTTTCCTAAGTGCTGATGTTCTACAGAACCTGCAGACTTCACCTTTAAGGAAATTTCTACTGTTGCTGTTGTCATCATTCTTTAGTATGTAGCAGGTCGCTCTTGTAAATGAGTCCTCGAGGCTCAATGAGATTAACCTGACTAAATAAGGGTTGAATGAAAGCTCATTTAAGAGATGGTTGCTCTGACTTATAGTTTTCATAACCTTTACACTTTTCTACAATATTTAACTTGCAAATAACTTTGCCATAAAAAAAAATTAAAACTGTAGTCTTGCTCAGTTTGTCATTTTATGTTACTTTTAGTTTTTAGCTACTGTTCTTAGCTACCCTTTAGCTATTTCAGCATTTTAACCAATTGTTACCTTTAGCTTCTAGCTACTGCTTTACTGCTTTTAGCTAGCTTTTGGAATCTTAGCATTTAGCCAGCCTTCTCCTACTTTTAGCTTACGCTGGCCCTTTGCTACATATAGCTTTTATTTTGTCCATTTACTTTTAGCTATCCCTTTGTTTTGTTTAGCATTTAGACAGCTTCTAGCTACCGTAGACCTTTTGATACTTTCAACAAGCCTTTTGTTATTTTTAGCTTTTTGCTAATTTTAGCTACATGCTGTGGGAGTGGTGGAGCAGAGAATAGAGAAAGTGCACCTGTGATCAGAAGGTCGCTGGTTCAACTCCCCAGACTGACCACATCAAAATGTGGGTGGAAATGGGTCCCAAGTCCAGTTCCCATGCCACTACACCATCTTTAGCTCCTACCTATCATTCAGCTTTTAGCCACGGTTCTACTACAGTACATGTCTTGTAGAATTTTTACCAGCCTCATGCTACATTTAGCTTCCTACTAGTCGTCTGATACTTTTAGCTACCACTATACTACTTTTACGGTTTTGTCCATTTTGTCTTTTAGCTAGCAACATTAATTTAATGTTTTGCTCAGTTTTGGTTTAGCTAGCAGTTTTCCACTCGAGTTATTTTGCCTATATTGTCTTTCAGCTAAGGTTTTACTCATTTTAGCCAATGCTCTGCACTGTTTTCACTTTAACGGCAGGTCACTGTGGGTTTTTAGAAATGCTTTTAGTAACACCTGGAGAAGCAAGGGGAATATAGTTTTTTTCAGAGATTACTTATCAGTCTGTCAGGCGATAGTGACAGAGTGAAGAAATATGTTAAAAATATATTTTTTAGAAAAGTTAAATACAGCAGCTTTAACTACTCAACTTCTTCAGAAAACATTTATTAGTCTTCCCTCTCTAAGTTTTTCCATTGCAAGTTTTATATAAGAAAATGCTATTTGTTGAGCTTTACAAAATAACCTGATCAAAATGAGACATTATAAACTGAATCCAGTGTTTTATTGGTTTAAGCTTGCCAAGGTGAAGTCTTGTCTCTTTCAGAGACCTTGAAAAGGTGATTCATGCTTTCATAACCTCTCGTTTGGACTACGGTACTGTAATTCACTGTATGTTGGTTTAGACAAATCATCTCTGCATCGTTTACAATCTGTCCAGAACGCAGCAGCTTGTCTTTTAACAGCAACTAAAAAATATGAACACATTACTAGGGATGCACCGATAAATCGGCCGGCCGATCGATCGGCCCCAATTTCCTTAATTTGGGGAGATCGGTGATCGGCCGATCTTTAAATGAGAAGCCGATTTTGTCCACCGATCGCATCTGCCTCAGCAAAGGTCGGAAAATAGTGAAAATTTATGGTGCATTTTGACCTTTTAACACCTGAAAATTGGTATCGGCCAAAATCGGAATCGGCAGGTCAGACTTTCTAAAAATCGGTGATCGGCCAGAAAATTGAAATCGGTGCACCCCTACACATTACCCCTGTCCTGGCTTCTCTTCACTGGCTCCCTGTCCACTTTCGGATTGATTTTAAGATTTTATTGCTTGTTTTTAAAGTCTTAAAAGGTCTGGCCCCGTCATATTTATGTGATCTTCTTAACATCTACACTCCTGTAAGAGCACTCCGGTCTACCAACCAGTTTCTCTTAGATGTCCCCAGATCCAGAATGAAATCCAGAGGTGATCGGGCTTTTGCGGTTGCTGCTCCAAAGCTGTGGAACAGTTTACCTGAGAATTTAAAGACCGCTCAGACTGTTGAGACTTTTAAATCTTTGCTCAAGACTCATCTGTATTCCTTGGCATTTGATCCACGCAGAGTCTGAGAACAAATTTTGAGCAGATTTTATTGTTGTTGTTATGTATTTACTGTTAACTTTATTATATTTCAGTGGCATTAGATGTATTTTACTCTTTTATTTTTAACTGTAAAGCACTGTGGTCAGCTTCTGTTGTTTTTATGTGCTTCCTAAATAAATTGACATTAAGGATGAAGTCTGCAGTTTCTGTAGAACATCAGCACTTAGAAAAAATTTCAACAAGCAAAGCATTCTGATCCCTCCCCCTCAGAGCCATATATGGCTCTGCCCCCTTGTGGTCTGTTGAAATTCAAATTCAAGCTCTGTTTTTATTGGCTGATTCAAATTCAAGCTCTGTTTTTATTGGCTGGTTACAAACTTTGTTTTTATTGGCTGGAAAATGGCGGGTCACTTTTTCTTTTTAGAAATGCTTATTTACCACCTGGAGAAGCAAGGGGACAATATTTTTTTTTAGTTTTTTTTTTTAGAGATTACCTCTCTAACATCAATCTAGTGACAGAGTGAAGAAATGTGTTAAAAATATATTGTTAGAAAAGTTACATATAGCAGCTTTAAGCTGTACTAAACATGTGTAAACTCACCCGTCAGCTGAACAAGTGGCTCCATAAGAGCGACTCCAAGTCTCTCTACGACCATTACACCCTGACTTCTCAGGTAAAGCTGTAAGACAGGGTGTATTACCTTCTGGCAGACAAATACTTTTACTTCATCTTTAACCACCTGTCTGCCAAGCTCCAGGAGCTGATCCAGGATCTGAGAGTCTGTGTCCACACCTGGATGCACCTCTATTACACCGTCACCCAGCTCACACAGATCTCCAGCCAGAGATGCACTGAAGAGCACCAGTGGCGTAAACGAACTGTCCTGATGGAGGGAAACATCTCCAGCCATGTCCACCAGTAATCCTGGAAACACTGCAGATTCCAGCACAGGAAGGCCTTCAACAGAGACAGTCACTGTCTTACCCAGGCTGACTGTCCCCGGGCTGTGGCAGGGGACAGTCAGCAGGAAGGCCTGCACAGCCAGCCTGCTGATGTGGACACACTCTGCCTCTGTCAGCACACACGCTGGTTTGCTGGAGATGCTGCTGCGAGCTAACGTGACCAGGTTCTGGCTGCTGCAGAAGTCCAGCTTAACTTTACAGCTGCAGTCATCTTGTCGTAGGTAATCGGTGCACAAACCCGTGAGGTGCTTGTTCACGCTGGTCACCACTTTACCCCTGAGGCCAGACTGCGTTGCGTGTTCAACGAGACAGAAACAAAAGATGGCAGCAAACAAACCGCAGTCGTTAAAGCGGCGCACGTGGTGCAGGATTGACGTTTTCATCAGGTTGATGAGCGGCTCGGAGGAGGAAATGGCTGGAAGGAGAACCGAAGACGACGAGGTGGTCACAACGTGCCCGCCGATGTTGTTGTGGATCTGTTTGAGTCTGCCAGTCGGACCATAACAAGAACCCAGTACAGGTAGCTCCCTCATCAGACGGAGCTTGTTACGAATCTCGGTGTTGTTCAGCGGTAGATCCGTACAAATAGATGGGGACTTCTTCACCAGCCGAGACATTCTGGAGCAGCTAATTCAGGCTCAGTTAGGTCGACAAGCTAGCTGGCATCATAATACTAAAATTATTTTTAAAATCGGCGACAGGAACTCAGACAAGACTGCTGCTCTGCTAAAAACTCCTGACATTGCCTGAGCAAAAATAAACATTTATTTATACATTACCACGAAGTTTAAAATATCAAACAAAAACATTTATACGAACTAATAATATATTATATAGCAGTTTCCGATATAAAGCTATATTTAAATTTTGACTACAAAATAATATCGAGTTTGAAACAGGCTTTATTAAGAACAGCTATAGTTTCCATGGTACCGAGTAGTACGGCGTAGTTTCTGAAAACTGTCGCGTCTTTTCCACTTTGAAATAAAATTACATTATCTGAATGCGTTAATTGGTGCTATAGTTTTACTTCTTTTGTCTTTCTTTATTTTTCGTCAAAAAGACGTCTGATAAAATATATTTACTTCTGCTCGGTTTTTAGGACTACAACTATTTTGAACTACAAATAAGGTGACGTCATCTTACACCGCCTCCGCCTGGTTTGTAAAAGCTAATGGCGGTAAGCGAACTTAAACTTGATTTGTGATTTCACATTATGCTTTTAGCTTTTTAAATCATTTTTTAAATTATTGTCGTGCCAACAACCATTGCTAGGCCAGCTGTTAGCATTTGCCTCGTTAGCTTAGCTAACTTCTTTTTAGTTTTGGAAATCTTTTTTACGTTAATAATTCACATTTTCTAAGAAGGTGAGGAAATATTAAATATTTGCATTTAAGTACACTATCGCCAATAATTATTGTAAAGCAATATGTATTATAGTGAAATAAAAAACAAAGTCTTGCATTCAGTTATCACTTGTCAGTTTTCTACTTCCGATTCAAGTTTTTGTTTCTGTTGCAGGTGAAAGTTGCTAAAATGTCTCCAATTAAATTCGTCATTAAGGTATGTGAAGACAAAAAGCAAGCAAATCTTTTGTTGTCAAGTGCATTAAGGGTTAATAACATGTTCATTTTCATAAAGAAAACGTATCATTGGTTGACTTTAAAAGCGGCATAAAGACCTTTCTTTTTAAGCAAGCCTATTCTGCCTCCACATGATTTTATCTTTGATCTTAGCTGTTATCATTATTGATTTTACTTGATTTTATCACTTGTTTTATTTTATTTATTTTTTAAGCAAGCCTAATCTGCATCCACATGATTTTATCTTTGATCTTAGTCGATATTATTATTGATTTTATTTGATTTTATCACTTGTTTTATTTTGATCTTTGCTTTGTTACACTTTGTAGCACTTTGAGATTTTTATTAATGAAAAGTGCATTATAAATGGAATTCATTATTATTATTATTATTATTCTTTAGGTAGTTTAATAAAAAAAGATGAAACTGCTCCATATGTCAAAATTGTGTATTTTTAGTTTGTTAATGTCAAGAACATATTTCCAAAAAGTGTTAAAAGGTTTATCATTTTTTTCCTGTATCAATTTCAAATATTTTTGGAACTTAGGAGACAGATTCCAGTCTTATAGTCTTCCATCTCTGCTCAGTATTTGATTGTTATCAATGGATTTTTTTTTGATGACATTATTGTAAATCTGATCTAAAAATGTGCTCAATTTTCTTTACCGTTTACGAGGTCTGCTCTTTGACCATGATGCAACTGGATTATTATATTATAATCTGAACGGCTGTAATGTGAAGAAATATGTGGTTTGTTGAACTATCAGGACGCCAACATGTTGCCAGATAAGCTCTCTATATGGAGTACAGTATTAATAGGGTATATTTACCGATGTGCCATTTATTTTACTAATTATTTCAATACTTACTGATAACAAGCTTGACAGTTTGGAATTATTATATTAGGCCACATCTTGTCTCATTTTTTGTTCTTAAGTACATTTATTTCTTTACTAGTACTAGCCCAGCTGTGTTTTCAGCAGCTTCGTTTCCATCATTCTTCCATTGTTCGTTTCCAAAGCGGGATTGACAGTGATTGATGGGCGCTGCCCTGTGACAGGAGCCCAGTTGGGGTTGGGGCTTTATTTAATGGGAACTTAACACTTTGTTTTGTTGAGCAAATGCTTTTTTCTCAAAAAAATAAATAAATAAATAAATAAATTCACGTACCACCAGTGGTACATGCACCCCCATTAGAGCAGTGATCTCCATCTCTGGCCTGAAAGCTGCCAGGTAATGTGCATTCCTTAAAGGAAGGCTTCGCCTTGAATTAGAAAATGTTTTTTATTTATTTACAAGTTTAAACTTACCAATGTTAAGGAAATGTTTTTAACAGAAAGCTTTTTTCCTACCTGAAATAATTTGATTTTTTTCCCCCAAAACTTTTTTTTTGGGTGTACAGTACTGTAATAGTAAAAGTGTTTGTTCATACTTTGTCCACTAGAGGGCAATATATACACATATTTAAGTCATACCGGGTCTAATTTATGGTGTTTCTGTTTATTTTTGAGAAGAAAAAACACTCAGGCTGTTTTTCTTTCCAAATCTTCACTGGCGACCCCCCTGAGAGGCTTTTGTTAATGAACACAAGCAAACAGTGCAGAGGAAACTCAGTCTATTAAAAACAAAAAGGCTCAGCCTGTTGCTCTCTCAGGAATAATGCACATCAGATGTTTGTGTTAAGTGCAGTGAAAGCTGCTGCTCTCCGTTTTGTTGACGTTTCATTTATTGAGAGTTTTGGACGACAAGCTGCATACATTCGAGCTGATCTCTCACATCCTCCGTAATGTCGTGTGTGCCTAGTTGACCAGATATTGCATTTGCTCCTCTTTATTTGTTTCATATGCACGTCTGCGCACAAGTTAACACCCCCCCACCCCCGGCTGGTTGTGGGAGAGTAAAACCCTGAAAGGTTCGTGGAATGTTCCTTCCCTCTTGGCACATAATGATACTGTTGTGTTACTCTGCCTGAGAAAAAGCACACAGCCTCTACCACGCTTAACCAACTAACCACAGACAACTATGTTAAAAGGCATAAATCCAAACAATAGTGTCCAATATGCAGCCCAAGACTCCTCTTTACCCAAAACAAGTGATAACATTATCATTTTTTATCACCCACCGCCAAAAGGCAACAATTATGTCTGCATGTGAACATGCCAAGTGACGTTAAAAAGCACAAAAATGGCTGCAAGTCAGTTAGTTTTATAGACAATAACCTAAATTTTGCTGTGATGGTAGCTGGGACTGATCCCTGATATACTTTATATTGTTGCTCAAGAGCTCTGTTGAAAATGTTGCCATTAGCTATTTGCAGTCAATTCTGTCTATTGGCAAAATATCTCATGAGCCACTTGACAAATTGTAACAAAACTTTCAGGAAATAGTGAGTGGATGTTCTTCAACACCAGATTAATGTTTGGAGTCAGTCCAGTTCAAGATGGCCTCCACGGCTAATTGACTTTAGCAACCACAACATGTCTATAATTCAGTCAGTTTGACTGATTTTGAGCTAGACTTTGATGTGTTAGGAGCTGAGGGTACCGCTTCACACATACCGTATTTTCCAGACTATAGGTCGCACTTTTTTGCCTAATTTGCATGCCCTGCGACCTATAGAGAGGTGAGACCTGTTTAGATTTTTCCCCATATTTTTAGACCAATTTTTGGCTCAGATATGACCGTTTTTCATTTTGGCAAAAAAATATGCAGTACCACTTTCGGCCTCTAGGGTACACCGACCGTTCCCACCTCATGTGTCCGACGGCAGGCTCCTCTGGTCGGACTGACTCTGTCGCTGCCCAGCCTCCTGCTCTGGAGGTAACTACTGTTAGCTCAGTGTTTGTTAGCAAGATAGGTCAAGAACCACAGGACAGATTTTGATCAAACTTACAGAAAGTAATCACTAGATGGATATTTACAACTGATTAGCTTTATGAGATGTTTGAGATAAAATTTGTTGTTTTATAGACGTAAATGTGTCGCGGTTAGCTTTTTTGATTTTTCCTTGTACGTTTGAGCAAATAGCTTATACATGTAAACCACACAGCAGATTTTTTTTTCAAACTTACAGAAAGTAATCACTAGATGTACATTTACAAACTGTTAGCTGTTGGAGTTATTTTAGATAAAATTTGATGTTTTATAGATGTAAATGTGTCGCGGTTAGCTTAGTTGTTTTTCCTTGTACTTTTTCAAAGCGAAAAAATTTAAATCCAGCAGATTTGACCATTACGTGAATTTATTAAGGAACGGTTAAGCTAAGACACATGTTTGCTATAATTTTCAGCAGACAAATAATTGTTTTTACCATATTAATCTTGTGAAAAGTCCTTCCGTGCACGCTTCTGTGGTCGTCATTTTCATCAGGGCAAATGACGCGATAACGCGGTGACGCATAATAGATGCGACTTATATAAAGGTGCGACCTGTTTATGGATTTTTCCAATTTATTGACAATAATTGGACAAAGCGACTTATATAAAGGTGCGACCTATAGTCCAGAAAATACTGTAATCTGAGTGTGACATCCTACAACGTCATACGAGATATTATTATTCTATGTTTGACTAAAATGTAGGCCTGTCGTGATAAACAAATCAATTAATCACATGATAAATGAAAATTATCAACCTCGTTTTCATTTATCGGCTTTATCGTTTCTTCATGTCGCTCTCTTTCTGCTGAAGACACTGGATGACAAAAAGCTCAACTGACCCCTCCCGTTCTCTTTGAAATCCGTTTTGCGATCCAAAATTGCATTTTTGTATTGTTAAAAACAACTAAACTGAGAAGCGAAGCTAAGAGCTAAGCTAACAGGTCGACCTCTGCAAAAAAACCTTGTCAAAGCTCCAAAATTCACAGTTGATACCCGTGCTTTCCTGTAAAAAGTTGTTTTTCTCTGCAAAAGGAAGCTGAGAACTTGTTTACTGATTTATTTTTATTAAAAGCTTGATGTGAAAAATGCTAAAGAGCTCAAACCACACAAAGCTTCCGCCATTTTGAGAACTGAATAAAGGAAAGAGAGACAGCCCATGTCACGTTAAGGGGCCTCCCTCCCATTTTTCTTACAGAAACACGCTGCTCGCTCCCTCACTATCCATCCTTCGGCTCAGACAGTCTTATACTGCCATCCGGTGGTCTTAAAACGGTACTACACTCAAAACAAATAAATTTGACAATAATGACTAATTATTGTGAAATTTCAAACAATATTATCGTTTATCGCAATAATTTCTGAGACAATTAATCGCCCAGCAAAATTTGGTTATCGTGACAGGTCTACTAAAACGGTTACAGCTCTGTTTGGAGGCGGCGGGTTACATGCATTACTTTAAGAAATGCTATGTGTTTAATTTAAAGAAGAATCAAACAAAGCCCTTTTTTTTCTTCTTCAGCCAAACAAGCTGCCAGGCGTGCACAGAAACCTGGAATTATCCAAGTATTTATGAGTAACCTTCATGGATCCTCTGCCACGTTAAGTGCCTTGTTTTATGATCTCGTCTCCTGAAGTGTTTTCAAAGCGGCTCCCTCAGCGGGCCTGTGGAGCTGCAGGAGGTTCTGGTATGCTCCTCCTTAAAAAGGCTCACAGTGACCCCGCCGCTTCTCAGACCTCCCGAAAACGGGCCCTCCAGGCTAAAATCCGCTGATCCACCACCGTCTGCTCGCACATGACTGCAGCAGACCTCTGCAGTCTGCCTTCTATTAACATCTCGTACCGCTGTAGGCAGAAACACGGACCCGTCTTTTGTTTTCTTTTTTTTAAAAAGAGAAACTAAAAGTTTGAGTTGTCGCAGAGCAGTTTAATGTCAGATGTTTATGTGCTGCGTAGATGAGCTCATACAGGACCACACATCGTGCTTCTGTGCAAAATCACTGAGATCCCTGATTGGAAATATTTTGACACGTTCCAGCTTCACAAGGGAAAGTGTCAAAGTTTTATTTAAAAAAAATCAGTGCTGCCCTTCATCACTGCACAGGATTTATGCTTCCAGATCAGGCATGAACCTCCTCGGCTTGTTCTTTCCATCCAGGATGTGTCGACCTGAGCTTTGTTTGCCGTGTTACTTGGAGATATTCCTGTCTGTTCTTGCTGCTCAAATTCCACTCGTGGGTTGTGTCTCGTTTTGTCATCAAATAAAGAGGACTCAGGTGTGCTTACCTTTACCTGAATGAACGAAGGATTTGGACACTTCCGGCCACAATTTTTTTTTTTTTCTAAAATAACATTTTCCTCAGTAATGATCAGGTCTTAGCTTTTTTTACTGCCAAATATCCGGCTAGTTGAAAAACTGGAAAGGAGAGCCGTGTTTTAAAGGGGAAACCCAGGTGACTCAGCACAGAAAGAGCTGGGAATGAGGCAAATAAAGTCCGAGAGCGAGGCAGTCACGCCCACAGATCTAAAGAGCTCCCCTGGGTTCCTCACAGATTGTATAAAAAGAATCAGACACAAAGGCAAAGTGGGAGAGATGCAAGTTTTATTGAGTGAGACCTCATCTCCTGCCCCTTCTCCCTCAGTGTAAACATCTGTGGCTGGTTAGTGTTAGCCTCTGAGCTAAGTGCAGTCCGAACAGGTCTGGTTCTTATACCGAGCGATAGCAATGGCAAAGGGCAGGGAGGCGGGTGAAGTTGCTCCTACAGCTTTTTTTGGGCCCCGTGCCCAGCTTGGAGCTGCACAGGCAGGAGGATGGAGAGTCGGGTCTGGGGGAGAGATAAGACGAGGTGGAGAGTGTTCTGGGAACTGAGACTGATGTAGACCAGAGCTTTGAAGACTGGAGAGGGCCAAACAGCCACAAGAAGGTCCAAGTCAGTTCAGACAGCCCCAGCTTAGAATAAAGTGGGCGTGCTGTGTAAAATGGTCATAAACCCAGAATGCAATGGTTTTCAGCTCGTTTTTTTTCACCACAAATATAGTAAACGTATCGAAAATTTAAAAATGTACTTAAAAAAAAAAAAACCTTTTTAACACTTTTCATAGTTTCAGGTACAATCTTGACTCTGACTGCTATAAACATTCCACATTATAAGTTGACAAAAGAAAATGAGCAATAGTGATACTGCCAGCAGTTATAATAATAGGACAATGAGTAATTAAAGCTAGGATATGCAGTTTCTTGAACACTCTGGGACTTAGAAATATTTTCAGCGCAGAAAAGCATTCTGCTCCCTCCCCTCAGAGCTATATATGGCTCAGAGGGGAGGTAGCAGAATGCCACAGTCCGTGCTCTGCTGAACTTGGGATCTGCTCCGCCCCCTGCTGCTGTCTGCTCAGAGCCGCTGCGATATTCTGTGTTTATGTTAATAAAACCTTCTAATAAAATAAAATAAAACCATGGAGCGCTAGTCCTACAACACAAAATCCAGCAGAAATCAGCAGAGGTTCACGAAGCAACGTTTGGACATGATTTAATTCGCTCGTGACTTCCTCATGTCTGTCAGCGCTGGTCTGGAATGTCTGGAACGCGCCGCCTCCTCCACATGTCCTGTCTCTGCGCTGCAAAGTTCTGTGTTTATATGATAATATAACTGTTTAAAAAATATAATAAAACCATGAATCACTCATCCAACAACACAAAAACCAGAAGAAATCAGCAGAGGTTCACGAAGCAACGTTGGACATGATATTCGCTCGTGAGTAGTGACAAATCCATTTCCTCATTCCTGTCAGTGAAGGATGAAGCGATCACTTGACTTTTGACAAAAAAACTAAATAAAAGTCCAGCTCTGGGATAAAGAAGGGATATTTAATACATTTTGTGTCACATACAAAACAGTCCTGCATCGCTTTGCAATCCTTTGAATGAGAACGAGCTGCGGCGCTGCGGCTGGGACAGGTGGGGGCGTGGGTTGGGGCGTGACAAACAACTCTGTTTTGATTGGCTGGTCATTGTCCGGGTCACTCTGTGTTTTCAGTGTTTTTATAAATGCTGATAGAGAAGCAAGGGGACTATAGTTTTTTTCAGAGATTACTTTGTCTAACATCAGTCTGTCAGTAGATAGTGACAGAGTGAAGAAATATGTTAAAAATATATTGTTTGAAAAGTTAGACTACATTACAATGTTACATACCCTAGCTTTAAAAAACAAAATAATGACAAAAGAGAGGGGGAAAAAATCCCCTCTGAAGTAAGCTCAGTCAGAGTCAGAGTTTCTTTTATTTGTCGTTCACACCACATGTGGTACATGTGGTGGAACGAAATTGTGTACACAGGGTCCCAGTTACATCCAATGAAAGTATCAAATGTAAAAGAAAAACAGGAATAAGATCTAAAATATGAACTAAGAAAAACGTTAACTAAAAATACACTAAGCGCTAGTACCGTATTTTCCAGCATATAAGTTGCTCCAGAGTATAAGTCGCATCAGTCATACAAAGCACCATGAAGTGGAAAAAAAAATAAATATATATATATATATATATATATATATATATATACTGTATACTGTATATATAAGTCACTTTGGCATATAAGTCACATTTATTAAGCGTCACTGCTGACCCGCCACGTTTATTATGCGTTTATTATGCGTTTGTTATGTGTTTGTTATGCGTTTATTATGCGTTTATTGAGGAAGCTGTTTAACCATTAGGTTAAACAGCTTCTTTTCGCCTGGGTGGCACCATCCATCCCTTCGTCTATCCATCTATCCATCATGGCCGGAGCTGCTAGCGCTCCAGCATTCCTCTGCCTGCACCAGCTGAGAGAAGCGATCGTACACGGGAGGTCTCGCTGTCGCAGTTCTTCGAAATTTAAAGCGTCAGACAGGGAGGCTTGAGTGTGATCCCCCTATAGTTGGAACACACTCTACAGTTCCCCTTTTTAATAGGGAGACCACCACTCCAAGCTGCCAATCCAGGGGAACTGCCCCCGATGTCCACACAATATTGCAGAGTCGTGTAAGCCAACACAACCCCACAACATCCAGAGCCTTAAGGAACTTTGGGTGAATCTCATCCACCCCTGGGGCCCTGCCACCAAGGAGCTTATTATTATTTTTTTTTAATATTTTTTACATTTTTGGGCTCTAGTGGCCTTTATTGCAGAGGGAGAGGGCGAAACGGGGCAGAGAGAAGGGAGAGACACTGCAGAAAGAAGCTCGTCGGGTCTGGGATGTGAACCTGCGACGCCTGCAGAGAGGCTCAGCCTCAAGCATATGTGCCGCGCGCTTAACCACTACACCAAAGTGCCGGCATGCACCGAGGAGCTTTTTAACCACCTCAGTGGAAGATGTGCCAGTGGGATTGAGGAGGTCTTCGAAGTATTCTGCCCACCGACCCACGACATCCCGAGTTGAGGTCAACAGCACGCCACCCCCACTATAAATAGTGTTGGTGGCATACCGCTTCTCCCCCCCTGAGACGCCGGATGGTGGACCAGAATCGCCTCGAAGCGATAAAGAAGTCATTTTCCATGGCCTCTCCGAACTCCTCCCTCACCCACGTTTTTGCCTCAGCAACTACCCGAGCTGCATGCCACTTGGACTGTTGGTACCCATCAGCTGCTTCCGGGGTCCCACAGGCCAAAAAGGCCCGATAGGACTCCTTCTTCAGCCTGACAGCGTCCCTCACCGCTGGTGTCCACCACCGGGTTCGAGGGTTACCGCCAAGACAGGCACAGACAACCTTGCGGCCACAGCCCCGATAAGTCGCCTCGACAATAGACGCACGGAACATGGCCCACTCGGACTCAATGTCCCCTGCCTCCCTCGGAACGTGTTCAAAGCTCTTCCGGAGGTGGGAGTTAAAGCTCTGTCTCACGGGAGACTCTGCCAGATGTTCCCAGCAGACCCTCACACTACGTTTGGGTCTGCCAGGTCTGACCGGCATCCTCCCCCACCATCGGAGCCAACTCACCACCAGGTAGTGGTCAGTGGACAGCTCCGCCCCTCTCTTCACCCGAGTGTCCAGGACATGCGGCCGCAGATCAGATGAGACGACAACAAAGTCGATCATCGAACTGCGACCTAGGGTGTCCTGGTGCCAAGAGCACATATGGACACCCTTATGCTTAAACATGGTGTTCGTTATGGACAATCCATGACGAGCACAGAAGTCCAATAACAGAACACCACTCGGGTTCAGATCAGGGGGGCCGTTCCTCCCAACCACACCACTCCAGGTCTCACTGTCATTGCCCACGTGAGCGTTGAAGTCCCCCAGTAGAACAAGGGAGTCACCAGGAGGCGCACTCTCCAGTACCTCTTTCAAGGACTCCAAAAAGGGTGGGTAATCTGAGCTGCCGTTTGGTGCATAGGCACAAACAACAGTCAGAGCCCGTCCCCCCACACGTAGGCGAAGGGAGGCTACCCTCTTATTCATCGGGGTGAACCCCAATGTACAGGCACCAAAATGGGGGGCAACAAGTATGCCCACTCCTGCTTGACGCCTCTCGCCAGGGGCAACTCCAGAGTGGAAGAGTGTCCAACCCCTCTCAAGGAAACTGGTTCCAGAGCCAGAGCCATGCGTTGAGGTGAGTCCGACTATTTCTAGCTGGAACCCCTCTACCTCAAACACTAGCTCAGGCTCCTTCCCCACCAGAGAGGTGACATTTCACGTCCCAATAGCCAGCTTCTGTAGCCGAGGATCAGACCACCAGGGTCCCTGCCCCCGGCCACCACTCAGCCCACGTTGCACCCGACCCCTTTGTCCCCTCCCATAGGTGGTGAGCCCATGGGAAGAGGGACTCAAGTCTCTTCGGGCTGTGCCCGGTTGTGCTCCATGGGTAAAAGCCCGGCCACCAGGTGCTCGGCAATGTGCCCCACCTCCAGGCCTGGCTCCAGAGCCTACGTAATTTTAACAACATACTGTACATATATGTACTGTACAGTACTGCAAAATTTTACTCACCAGCTCTGCAGACCAACAGCTCAGTTCCAGTCCGGTTAAGTTCTGGTTTGGCAGACCTACCCTGCAGTGACGAAGCCCACCGCCCTGTCCAGATTAATGTGCACGTGGATAATTAAGTTTCAGGATTATTTGCAACTTTCCTGCCAGTTTTGTGAGCTTAATAGATAGCGTAGATTTCCATTGCAAAACTTTCCATCCATGTCAGCAGAAAGCAGCGTCCGGAAGCACTGTTGACTTCTAGGTAGTGTAGTTCTTTTGACTGGCCTTACATTTTAGGCTTATTGAAAGAAAACTACAAAGGGTGGCGCATGCCCAAAGTTTTTTTTTTGCGTTAACTTTTTATTCCGTACCATCCCAATCACAAGTTTTAAAGTTGACAATTGTGTGCCATGTACAATCTTACGTTGAAAAATCCCAAAAGAGTGTGAACGTTGAACAGTGAACTAGCGAGGGACTACTGTACACACAATAACTAACAACCACCCAAAATGCTGTAATACCTCTTCCAGGCCTGTGTGTGGTGCTGTAATGTTGGCATGACAAAACAGGAAACAAGGTGTGGAGCATGTGTATAAAGCTAACACCAAATGTAAATACAACAAGAAGTAAAATGTGAAGGTGGCACATTCAAGAGCAACTATTAAAACATGTTTTAATTAAAACAAAGTCTAATCTTTAAAAAAGTCCAGTCAAGAATTAAAACAAAAGTCACAAATCTAAGAAAATTTCCCAAATATGTTTGGCTAGGTTTTCTTTTGATTCCTGTCTGATTGATCCAAAACTCCCCCTTTCAGCGTATACTAGGATCTGATTAGGCTGATCACAAAAATCTAACTTAAAGTGCAGCTTTATGTAGGGAATACACAAGGACTAAAGGGTCAAAGGTCATGGCATAGTTCAACCAGGAGCTCACTGGTGGAAGCTGAGAAATGTAGACCACATGATCAGATTGCAGTCAAAGCCTTTGTGCAAATTAAATTAGCTGTTTTTTGTTACCTGACACACTTAACGCCATTTCCCCATAAAAATAGTCCAGTAGCTGCACCGTTTGATGCAAACTGACACTTTTTGCAGAAAAAAATAGTTTCCACACCAAACCTGCACTTTTGCCAGACAAATTAATAGGATTCTCATTAAGGGTGATTGCATTAGTTTGCATTCCTGTCTAACTTCCCCTCATGTCTGAGAGGCCCCCAGGATCACATGCTGTTTTCATGGACGGATCAGAGTCCTGTTTATCGTTAGCGTCCAGTTCCCAGTCGCGTCTCATCTGCCGCTCTAATGTGATAAAAAGATGTCCGTGTCAGACTTGTTTGATGCCTGACTCTCTGCTTCACTCAATAAGAAGCACAGAAAACTCTTTTACCGTTTTTATTTATTTAAAGAAACGTATCTGTAACGACGGCTCTTATGAGTTTACATTTGGTTGTCTATTTCTAAGAATAACTCGTTAAGTCATTATTGTGTGATGTTTATGAAGCATTCACCCTATTGTGATCCATTTTTCTTCCATAAAATTTTCAGCATCTTTCTTGTTCCACAATTTTTGTGCAGTTTCAACAAGTCATAAATCAAAATGTTCAGCTCTTTCAGGTCAATCCAACTATGACTTTTGGTATTGGTGCAACTTTAGCTTTTTGAAATATTTAGCTTTTTCTGCCATTTTTTTTCCTCATAGAAAATGAATCGAGCTCATTTTACATCCTTCAACTCTTTAGGTCCGTTTACAACCTTTTACTGCTCCTTTCACATTTTGTTCTGCTTCTTTCAGCTTCCTTGTGCAAATGTAAACTTTTTTCAGCTTTTTTAAGCTAATTTCAGCTGTTTTTCAGCCGTTTTGTGCTCCTTTCAGATTGTTTCTGTTTTTGTGCTTCTTCTAACTTCTTTCTGCAAGTTTCAGCTTTTTCTGCAATTTCAGCTACTAGTTAGTATTTAGCTGTTTTATGCTAATTTTAGCTTTGTCAACTAATTCCACATTTTGTGCACTCATTTCAACTTTTTTCTGCCTATTTCAACTAAAATTTGTTCTCCACTTCCTTCTGGTAATTTTAGCTTCTTTCTGCCTTTTAGCTACTTTTCAGCTGTTTTTTATTGTTGCTAATTTCAGCCCCCCCCCCCCTTTTAAAGATAATTTTCACTTTTTGTGCTTCTTTCTGATTATTTCAGCAAACAGGTGTTCTTTCTGCTTTCCTCTGTTAATTTAAGCTTGTTCTACCTGTTCAGCTACCTTTAATAGCATTTTAAATGTAATTTCAGCTTTTTTCATATAAATTCAAGTTTTTTGTGGTAATTTCTGCTAGTTTCAGTCTAATTAACTTCTTTTTGCTAATTTCAGCTTGTTATGCTCCTTTCAGCTTAATTATGCTAACTTAATATTTTTATGCTATTTCAGCAACCATTTAGCTGTTGTTATGCTAATTTGAGCTTTTTCAGCTTATCCCACATTTTTTTGCACTCATTTCAATTTTTTTCGGCATATTTCCTTCTGGTAATTTTAGCTTCTTTCTGCTTTTTAGCTACTTTTCAGCTGTTTTTTTTGTTGTTGTTGCTGATTTCAGCCTTTTTTAGAGATAATTTTCTATTTTTTGTTCTACTTTCTGATTCTTTCAGAAAACGTGTTCTTTCTGCTTTCCTCTGTTAATTTAAGCTTGTTCTACCTGTTCAGCTACCTTTTATAGCATTCTAAAGCTAATTGAGGCTGTTTTCAGATAAATTCAAGTTTTTCATGGTAATTTCTGCTACTTTCAGCTTAATGAACTGTATCTGCTAATTTCAGCTTGTTATGCTCCTTTCAGCTTAATTATGCTAGTTTCAGCCTTTTCTGCTATTTCCGATACTATTTACGGTAGTTATTTTATGCTAAGTTTAGCTTTTCAGCTAATTCCAAATTTTTAGCTAATTTCAGCTCTTTTGATTACTTCTGGTAGTTTAAGCTTCTTTCTACCTTTCAGCTATTTTTTTTGGTGCTAATTTCTGGCTTTTTTTTAAGCTAATTTCCTAATTAAGAAAAAAGAAACTAGTCCAGATGAAATTATTTGACCTTTTTTGTGCTAATTTCCTAATGTTTGTGCTAATTTCTGCTTATTTAAACCTAATTCTGCAAATGTGTGTTCTTTCTGCTTTCTTCTGCTAATTTAAGCTTGTTCTTCCATTTCAGCTACATTTCAGCATTTTTTTGTTGTTGTTGCTAATTTCAGCTGTTTCTCAGCAAGTTTAGCAATAAGTACTCACACTGCAGTTTCGCTAGCTGTCTTTTCTCAACACAGTCTCTGTAATCATATGTAAAGCCATTTGTGCGTTTCAAACGTCAGGGACTTAAAGTCTTTGTATGAAAACCCCTTTCAGCAAATGTCAAGTCCACTCGTAGGGCTCTGGGTTTTGATTGACAGGCCCTGACCCTTTGTTGCCAGGATTTCCCACGCATGGATAGTTGTAGGAGGCCACCAGTCACCGGTGGACCACTACGAGACAAAGGTCACAAAACAAAGAGAATGCTAGTCCACAGGGATGAGACAGTATTGACAGGTCTCACGCATGCGTTTATATTATTGAGAATCAGTTCCGTGGAAGTCCTGCACCTTTTTGTCGTGCTTTGTGTTCCCAGTGAGGGTTCGTGTTCAAAGACCAGGCTCAGTTTGTTTTAGGACAAATCAGATACCACCTGAAATGTTCAACCATCAGTCAAACGGGGGCGCCCTCTCCTCTGCTTCAAGGAGACAAAAGAAACCAGCTTCATTTTTTTAAAACAGAGGCGGAAAGAAAAACTCTCATGGGAAAAAAATTATGTAGAGTATTTGGCAGCTTTATTTGCTCAGAGCTCTGTGCAGCATTTTTGTTCATAATGAATCATCATCATTTAGTTTTTTCTTCTTAAATCAAGAAAAACATTTTTTAAATCAAAGTAAACCAAAAAGAAATATTCTGTGAGAATGCAGTTTAAAGGCTGACGGTTGAAAAGTGCTGAGGAATTTAAAACAGAGTTGTTAGGATTAAAAAAGCAGAACAGAGGCTAATATGGAAAAAAAAAACTTTCTAAAGAGAGCAGAACACAAGCTAAAATGAGCATAGCATGAGCTAAAAGCAGTAGCTAAAAATAGCAAATTAGATGCCTAAATTAACAAAACATGCAAATATTGATACAACTGGTATAAAGTACCAAAACAAATGCTAAAGTTAAAAGTAGCATAACTGTAGATTAAAGCTAAAAGCAGCCAAAGGTTGCTAAACTAAGAATAGTAACCTAAAGCTAAAAGTAACAAATGTAGCTAAAAGCTGCAAAATGGTAGCTTAAAGCTAACTGTGTTAGAACAGTAGCTATATAAGCTAAAAGGATAAACATGGCAGCTAAAAGGAGGAGAATGATAACTTCAAAGTTAAAGTATAGCAGAACTGCAGCTAAAAGCTGAAAAGAGCAGTAAAGTAGCTAATAGCTAAAACTAGCAGACCTGTAGAAAAAGCTAAAAGTAGCAAAGAAGACAAAAGTATAGCCAGCTTGCAAATTTCTAAGATAATGTTTTTGAAGAAATTCAAGATATCTTAATCTATTTATATGTGAAATTTAATTTTAAATAAAGTTAAATATGAAAAATAAATAACTGCCAAAAGTTGC
>JBBPBX010036425.1:6357-25666 GCA_038048925.1 Garcialebias charrua | reverse complement strand
GTAATGCTGTATTGACATGTAATGTATTGATGGTATGGTTTAATTATATATTACAACTACCTGCCCTAATCCACGCCCCCTTTTTTAAAGAGAAAACTGCGTGCTGCGTCACAACAACGCCTGCAGAACAGCGTGCTGCTCGACTCTACACACAGTTATCGCGTCTGGTTGATGTTATATTTGTTTTTGAAGCATGGAAACCTCCGACGAAGCCGTCGCAATGAAAGAATCTAAAAAACGGGAGCGTCAGGTTGGCATCGGTAAGGTTTGCTAGCTGTTTTTTATTTTTATTTTATATTATTATTAATGTAAACACAGGGCTTAAGTCCGCCTGTTTTTTTTCTTTTCCCTAAAAAAACTAAAAATAATCAGTGTTGTGTTTTATATGATGCAAAAAATAATTACGAAGCATGAAAAGAAGCAGTGGCTTCAAACACTGTAGCAACGCGTTGCTAACCGTAACCGTTTAACGGTTTTCCACAAAACGGGGGGGTGTGGACTTTTAGTTTCAAGCAGTTGGGGTGAGTTTTATTCATATTATTTAACGAACAATTCTAGGAAATGTCCAGGGGAGCATCATATGTGGTAATTATTAGACGAAACGTGGGTATTTTTTACAGCAAAACACGGTTTAACTGACAAAAAACGGGTTTGTCGTTAATGGCGGGTGGGATTATGTCACGCCCCCTTTGTCTGAAGGAGTTGTATTGATTACGTTAGTGACGTCAAGACGTAACTCTGGCCGGACGTTAGTGACGTCAAGACGTAACTCTGGCCGGATGGGTCGCTATGACAACCAGCGGTGTTCTGCAGACAGACTCTGTCAGGCTCAGCCTATTTATGTAGGAAGTAAACTAATATTAAAATTTAAATTATTGGTTTAAAAAAACAAAACCCTACAGCTGTGAAGACTAATGTAAAATGAGAATATATATTTTATCCCCCAGGGCCACCACCAAAGGGAGGGGGGGGGGCAGCAATGCTCCAACCATAAATTATAAGCCACCTCCCCCATGCCCGAATGTCTTCTACGCATAATTATCATTTAAGCTTGTTTGCACAACCATTTTTAAGTGAAAGATCGTAGCATTTCTGCTGCGATTTGGCCATACTAGAAATTGTTCACGCGTGAGCATTCTCAAAAAGCCATGGGGACAAATGAATGTATCATAGCTAGCTGACCACACCAAGCGTTTTCACAAAGGATGAGCTCAAATTTGACGTGGTAGTTGCCGAGAGTCGTTCCAAACATGCTCTGACCGCAACAAATTATTGTGAATACCGTGGTGCATTTTCTCCTTTTCCTGTTGTTTTTATGCTTTGAGTATCTGTGGGTGGGTGCCACCACCCTACAAACACACCCTCACCACCCCATCAGAAAGCCCTGAAATAAACCCTGTCTTAGTCTTATATCAAAGTGTTTATCAACCTTACTGACTTATTTGATTTATACCCAATTGTTACGTCACTTCTTACTTTGTCTTTAGGTCCAGTCAAGTACACTGTACACGATATTGAAGGTATGAGTCTGGGCCGGTACCTGTTGTTTTGTATTTCTAATAATAAATACGACTGTCTGAGCGTAGCCTAACATTAGAGCACCGAAGAAGCACAACAAGTAAAATTGGTTGGAGTGGACATTAAACCTGACTAACATACATGACTGGGCTCTAAATTAACACAACAACGTTTTGAAGAATGTGCAAACTAACGTTAGGACTGAATAATCAAAGGTTTGATCAGTTGGTTTCACTGCACCTTTGTTTTTGCTTTTCGTCCCCAGCTTTGGAGAACGCAGACTCTACGATCGGCCTGTGTGGGTGGCTGCTGGTCTTCCTCTCCGTCCTTCTGGTGATCGTCACCCTGCCCATCTCCATATGGATGTGCATTAAGGTCAGCTGGTTGTCGAATCCAAATTTATTAAGCAAATCTGAAAGAAAATATAAAAATCAGTAAATGTCTGCCTAGTTTTGTCTGTACTGGAGAAAATCTAGAGTTTAATTTTGGTTATGGTAAAAATAGCTACAACTTTTGCTGAATGTACTCTCAAATGAGCAACAATACTTTACAGATTATATTCTTTGTTCTTGTGAATTTAATGAAATACTAGACCTAAAATTTAACCAGTCTGAAGGGATCGTAGACACATTTTTAGCAGGAATATTGCAGCTTTTAGTTTTTTCCATGACCTTCAGTCTCGTTCAGGCTGTCAGACGGCCTCACATTTGACTTTAGAGGTTTTAATTATTTTTGAAAAATACACCTCCACCACCGTGCTTGATGGTTGCTTTGAGGAGTTTTTCTCAAACTTGTTGTGTAATCTGGATAAAAATCTCCACTTTGGTCTCATCTGTTCTAAAGAAGTTGTGGTTTGTTCAGACGAAACTTTACAAAACCAAGTCGAGCTTTTGCTTTCTTTTTTAGACAGAAGTGATTTTCTTAGTTTAAGTTTTATTTATTTGAGACAATGCACAAGAACAGAAAACAGGCAATCATATTGTTCCTGAATGAGCCAATAAGATTCAGTGTCTTTACCAATATCTACTGTTAATTAATGTTCATTAATGTTCATTAATGTTAACAGCACCGGCCACTAAGAAAATAAAATTTAGGGGCCCCGAAACGATTTTATTTTTTTAAACCAGGTTCAGGTGTGTAAAAAATATTTAAACTCTTCCTTTGTATTGTCAGAGCAACCTTTTAAAAACGAGGATGTCGTAGTCCCGCCTCTAATCAAACCTACAACCCCACGCGTGATAAACGTACATCAGTAATAATGACAGATTATATGTTTTTACTTCAGCGAGCAGACGAGACTGATGAGTGACAACAATACTTTAAATCGAGCAGAGGGTTGGACCAACACGCCTCTGGTCAACATTACGAACAACGTTGGATAAACATTTATTAAAATCAGGAGTTTTTGCTGCTGTGGAGCCAACAGGTGTGTTAACACAACGCCAAGGAGGAAAAACATCAGCAATGACCTTAAAGGAGCAGCCTATCAATCTAGGGTCAAAAGTCATTTACAAACTACGTTTTACAGAGTAAGACTATTCACAAGTGGAAAATATAAGATGGCTGCCAATCTTCAAAGGAGCGACAGGAAATTCACCCCAAAGTCAGACCGTGCAATGCTCAGAGAAATGAGCTTAAACGTGTCTGCTGCGTCTCTGCTCAGAACAAATAATGAGATTTTCCAGGTCGGCTGTTTGGGGAGAACGAACACAGAACAGTGTCGTCCAGGCAAAAACAGAAAGAGTTAAAACGCTGCAGTAATGATGCCAGGCCTGTAGGCGGCGCTGCCATGAAAACATCACAAACAGGAAACGAGCAGCAGATCCTCCAAACTGTGAGCACAGGAAGAACATTTGAAAAGGACCTGATCATTATTTCAACTTTAAAACTTTTCCTCCATAGCTGTATCTATTATACTTTTTCTTACACATTTCAACATGAAATGACGAGAATAAAATTAGTTGCGGTCTGATTCTCTGCAGATCGTGAAGGAGTACGAGCGAGCCATCATCTTCCGTCTCGGGCGAATCTTACGAGGAGGAGCCAAAGGACCGGGTGAGACTTTTTTATTTTTTGCTTCACAATTTCTCCAATAAGCAGTTCACGAGCTTTTCAGCTGCTAAGTAGATTTTGACCCATTCCCACATGTCGTCACATTTGTTTATCAATACTTGAGATTTGTATTTATTTTTTGGTGACAAAGTCTGAAAGGTGCTGTAAAAGTAACGACAACAGGATTTATTCGTACACGTGGCAGCCACAACCAAACTGAGCACAAAACATTAAATTGACAATAACTCAAATATTGAGCTTATATTTGTCGTTGCAGTAGCTGAAAGTCATTCACAACACAAACCATGACGTCTTGTGATATTTCACGAGTTACGCCTAATACTTTCAGGGTTGGATCAAATGACCACAACCCCCTCATGTCTCAACACATCTTGGTCTAAAAGGGTTGTGGAAGGTGGAGGTGATGTTCAGCCTTTAAACAACAATTTTTATTTTTTTAACAGAATTCAATCTCATCGTTAAATTTACAAGCTGCTGGGAGAAAATGGAGCCAGTTGCTCTTCGTCTTCCGCAGTATTAACGTTAGCTAAAGTCTGCCAGGGATGGTTTTAGCTTCTTTAGTGAGGATTTAGTTTGAACCAGGCTTGTAAAAATCTCTTGTTGTTGATCAAAAATGTTTTGCTGCCTCTGAGTGAAATCCATAATTGTCTTGAAGACAAACCTCCTGGGTGTCACTCGGCCATTAGAGCAGATGAGGCTTTTTATCTGGATTAATAATTAGTGCACTTATTGAGTGTTGTGGAGAAAATGGTGCTAAGAGCCTCCTCCTGAACAGAAGGGAGCTCTTCCTGTTCAAACACACCAGCTCGCTCCTCTTCAGCTGATTTGCTCTTAATGTTTGCTAAATGACTGCACACCTAGCACATGTCTGCTTCGCTCCGGCACATGCCTCGTGTTGTTCGATGCCCTAATTTAATCAGCGACGTGAAACGAGCTAATGAAAGCTGCGCTCCTCCTCGCCGCCGGCGCAGCTGGAACCCGATGGAGGGAGTTTGACTTGGCCTCCTGCCAGGATTTCATTCATCCTCGTGTTTCCAAACATTTGCCGATCGGCTCCCTCGTTATTGTGTTTGCAGTGGCTTTAGTCTTTGTGAAAACTATTTGCGCTCTTGTGATTCCACAGGCTTGTTCTTCATCGTGCCGTGCACCGACAACTTCATTAATGTGGACATGCGCACCATCACCTTCGACATCCCGCCTCAGGAGGTATGACTTTAATCCAAACCTTCATCCAGACACTCGCTGACTTCTTTGGCATTTGTCTCCCCAGGTGCTGACCAAAGACTCTGTGACTGTGAGCGTTGACGGCGTGGTGTACTACCGGGTCCAGAACGCCATTCTTGCTGTAGCCAACATCACCAACGCAGACGCCGCCACCCGTCTGTTGGCTCAGACCACCCTGAGGAACGTGCTGGGCACCAAGAACCTGGCAGAGATCCTCTCTGACCGGGAGGAGATCGCACACAGCATGCAGGTGTGTTCCTTTAGAGCAGGGGTGTCAAAGTCTAATACACTGAGGGCCAAAAAAACTAATTTGCTGCAAGACGAGGGCCGGACTGGTTCAATGTTTATTATAAGGGGTTGATATAATAATTTTTTTTCTTCTTTCTGCACTCTTTTCATTCAGTGTTTTCTTTTTGATGAATTTGTTTTATTTCGTCTCTTTTAAATGAATGAATAAATGAATTAAATAAAATATTAAATAGCTTTACATCTGCTAAGTTCTTGGCATAAATCAACACAGACATGTTCCTGCTTTTAGTATTTTACATTGTTTTATAATGTAGCTGTTTGTTTTGTTTTTTTATACAGTTTTCTTATGATTTTTAATTAATATGCTTTTTTATGATTGTTTACTGTTGGCTGCAAGTATCAAGCTGTGAAATCCTTCATTTTCTACAGCTGATAGCTGTTGGTCATTAATTATGATGAAGTTTAGCAACTTCTCGGTGAACATTTGAGCTCCGTGGCTTCAGCGGTGTGTTTTTCTTGTTCAATCCGGGGCGGGCGCTCTGATTTCGGTCAGCTGCTCTCCGCCTGTCCCTCCTACGAGACGGTCAGACAGCGGGTCGGACTGGACGCAGCTGGCCGCGGTCGGTCTCCCTGTTTTGGTTCAGCGAGAGTGGTGTCCCGCTGAAGCCCCAGAGCTCGAATGTCCAATATAAAACTAACTTGACTCTGGTTTAATGTGGCGCTATGGCTCTGCAGACATTGCACATTGCTGTCTTGCTGTGTTTAGTGTAAAATACTTCCACACAGCGGAACTGTTACGATGAAAAGTTGGCTAGCTGTTAGCTAAAGTGCTACTCACTCAGTCCGCACGCTGTAGCTGGCTGCAAACTATGAAATGGATTTCCTGAATGTGACTTGAGGCGGGTCTTGTTACTCTGGGTTCATGAGACACGACTCCGGATCGGATCGACCCCATTCCTACTACTGTTGCATTGTGGGGAATGTAATGTTGGTGCATGCAAAACACCAGCGGGCGGCTGTGGCCTGCGGGCCGGTTCTAATGGTAATTAAATATCATCCAGGGGGCCATAGATAATTAATTCGGCCCGCGGGCCTTGACTTTGACATATGTGCTTTAGAGGGATGCATATCACCCGCCATCTTTCATACCCGCGTTCAAACTAACATCAGCTGTAGCAGTTTTAATTAGAGCCCAACCGATATGGTGAAGGTCTCATTAGTGTTGACAGCAGCAGAGTTTATTTTTCTTTGCAGAGAAGTAAAGATTTTACACTAATGACAGCAAAGACAATGTTACTAACACTGATATATTTTACCACTACAGTACGTTAGATTTATTGTTCTGGTCAAGTTTTACAAGACAATAGTGACTATTGTCTTGTAAAACTTAGACTATTGAATAGTTTATGCTAGGTTATCTAAACGTTAGCTTGAGAGGCACGTAGCTAACGACAAGCGGGTTGGAGGATTGAACTTTAATGTTGATTTATTTCACAGATCAGTTAAAATAAACTCACCAGGCTCTGTTCAGCAAAATACTCTCCACAGTGTTGCTCCCTGCTTCAGCTGGCTGAAAGTGAAAGTTAAAGTGAACGGCCATGACTTGAAAGTAGTCTGCATGCGCCCTCTGCTGGATACTTTGTACAATTATTCCATTTGCTTGTAAGGACACGGCTGGTTCCCAGTGTTCATATCGATGCATAATGGGACAATTATCACCGATACGATATGTCCTCAAACACCTGTATCGGCTCTACCGATCTGTCGGTCGGGCTCCTGGGTGTCACTCGAGGAACACTATGTTACTAATGCTAGGTCAAAGTCACTTCCTGCTTCCTTCAGTAGGCGGGGCACCCTCCTTGGATAAAGGAGGGGGAAACACTGCAACAGATCACAACATCAGCACAAACATGGAGTGTGTTGTTGTTTGTTCAGAACAACACGCAGCGTTTCAGTCGACTGAGTCTCTGTAAACAAGTGTTGACTTGTTGTTGTGTAAAGCTTTTAGTTCTCGTCAGTTTAAATATTTATCCGTCAGACATTCACTCCTCTTGATGCTGAGCCGCTCTAAACGATTAAACGTTTTATTTTTGCGATGCCGACTGTTGAAGGTTTGTAAACAATCAGGATTTGAGAACCTGGCGGTCGGGATCCCTCAAGTTTACAGAAGGTTTTGTTCTGATTTGATGCTTCATTTAAATCATGTTTTGGGAGATTAATTAGATTTGATTCAGTTTCTTTATGAACTGCTTCTTCATAACTAAAGTCGTCCTCTTGAAATAAATAAATAATGAAGTGCCAGTTATTAAAAAAGTTTTGAGGAAGCAACAGGTCCTGTTGTTGCTCCTGACACTTCAACGTTTCAACTCCTCTGAATCTAGACTTTGTGTCGTTTGGTGTGTGAACATGATAACAAGACCTTTAACGTGTTCACAGAAGAAATGGCTGCAGCTTTCAGCTCATTTGGATTTTTTACACAAAATGTTGTCTCAGAGTTTTTAACTTAACGAGCGAACAGCTCAGCGTCGGCGTGGTTCATCTTTTTCTGCTGGCCACGTTCCACAAACACGCTTTGAAAGGAGACGGAGTAACGTGTGGACTTTGGTTTGTCTCTTCAGTCCACGCTGGACGACGCTACAGATGACTGGGGGATCAAGGTGGAGCGGGTGGAGATCAAAGACGTGAAGCTGCCTCTGCAGCTGCAGAGGGCCATGGCTGCCGAGGCCGAGGCGAGCCGCGAGGCCAGAGCCAAGGTAAGAATCTGAGCGGACTGAACGGTGCACCCAGAGGCTGCGTGTCCACACGAGTCCTGTGAAGTGGGCGGAGTTACCAGATTAAGAAATCTGAGCGACGACGACGTGCAGGTTGAGGCGCATTGGCTGAACACTGCAGTGGACAACAAGATGAAGCAGGACGCTCTGCAGACACCCAATCAGAACCAAGACTTTTCTGTCTGTGGTTCTGGACGTCCCACTCTAGTATTGTCCATAGTATTGTCCATAGTCATGTCCATACGGTAGTCGTCTTGTCGAAGCTCCCAAATTCACGGTTGAAACCTGTGCCTTCGTCTAAAAAGTTGTTTTTCTGCAAAAAGAAGCTGATAACTTGTTTACTGATTTTTATTAAAAGCTTTGTGTGAAAAAATGCTAAAGAGCTCAATCCACATCGAGCGTCCGCCATTTTGAGAACCAGAGAGAGACAGCCCATGTCACGTCAAGGGGCCTCTCTCTCATTTTTCTTAAAGAGACACACTGCTTGCTCCCTCACTACCCATCCTTCAGTTCATCCGGTGGTCAAAAAAGTTACTACACTCAAAACAAATTAACCAACATTTCTTCTTAAATTTGACAATAATCACTACTGTAATTAGTGTCAAATATAAACAAATATAAACAATAATATTATTTTAAATTTGACAATAATTACTAATTAGTCAAATTTCAAACAATATTATCTTTTATCGCAATAATTTCTGGGACAATTACCGTAATCGCCCAGCAAAATGTGTTATCGTGACGGGCCTAGTTGCGTTTCCCATTCAAATCCCAGTCCAGAAACCCAGTCGAGCGGCGTGACTTTAGGTAGAAAGCGTTGGGAACAAGTTGAGTCTCACTCCTCTGAGTTGTAAGATCAACGCTCTCTTTCTTCCCGTTTCCTCCTCAAGGTGATCGCAGCGGAGGGGGAGATGAACGCATCGCGGGCCCTGAAGGAGGCCTCGCTGGTCATCGCCGAGTCCCCGTCGGCCCTGCAGCTGCGCTACCTGCAGACCCTCAACACCATCGCCGCCGAGAAGAACTCCACCATCGTCTTCCCGCTGCCGCTGGAGCTGATGCAGGGGCTCATGAAGCGCTGACGAGCCACAGGTCAAACACACAGACCCTGCAGACCACGAGCTCAAACATCTCATTTACTTTAAAAGCATTTAAAGCTGTTTTACTTGTTGTATTTCTGTTTTTACTGAGCACTGAGACAGATCTGTCACCCAACCTGAAGTAGCTGCCAAAAACTGACCACTGATTAAAAAAAACTTTTAAAAAAAAACTTTAAAACTAGTTTTACTTTGATATTTGTGTTTTTCATTCTTGTTGGAGAAGCAGGAACCTCAAACTGTCACATAAGCTTTTTTTACTGTTTAAATAAATGTGCCTGCTGGGTAATTCACCTGAATCTGCTCACACACACACACACACACACATACACACACCCACATACTGATGTCCTGATGTGTAACAGTGCTGTGACAGAGCTGGATTCTTTCATACCTTTTAGTTCCTGCCGTCACTGAAATCTTCTCTGAATGTTTTTATTTGTTGCTGTTTTAACAGAAGTTCACTACAAAACGTATCTTTTGTTTTGTTTTTTGAATGTCCAGAGGACCAGACTTAGCTTTTGTAGATTTTTCTACCTCGATTATTGAGCATGCATCAGGATATCTTTTGTAGTTTAGACGTTGGAACAAACATAAAGCCTAGGCAGCTTTTTTTTTAATTGCATTTATTGTAATAAATACTGACATTTATGTGATGACTGCATGTATAAGAAGCTTGTTTTAAGTGTAAGCTGCAGATATTCAGTGTAAACGCTTTGTTTCTGTGTAACCTGAACATATTTACTGAGATGTTTCCGTCATCTCACAGTACATATATCTTTATAAAAAAAAATGTTTTTACAGTATATAAAACTATTACAGTATTAGACTGTTGGACCTGAAAGCCATAGAGCTGATGTGCGTCGGTGCTCTACACCTGTCAGTCGCTCCGGTCACTTTGTCGTACTCCTTCAGCCAAAAGCCTTAACTCTCTGCCGTCCGTACAAACACCTCGCTCCTTCTGTCCTCCGAACAAACTGCTGCCCTTCCATCCGTACGAACGTTTCGTTCCTTCCATCCTCCGAACAAATGGCCGCCCCTCCGTCCGTACGAACGCTTCGCTCCTTCTGTCCTCCGAACAAACTGCTGCCCCTCCGTCCGTATGAACGCTTCGTTCCTTCCATCCTCCGAACAAATGGCCGCCCCTCCGTCCGTATGAACGCTTCGTTCCTTCCATCCTCCGAACAAATGGCCGCCCCTCCATCCGTACGAACACTTCGCTCCTTCTGTCCTCCGAACAAACTGCTGCCCCTCCGTCCGTACGAACGCTTCGTTCCTTCTGTCCTCCGAACAAACTGCTGCCCTTCCATCCGTACGAACGCTTCGCTCCTTCCATCCTCCGAACAAATGGCCGCCCCTCCGTCCGTACGAACACTTCGCTCCTTCTGTCCTCCGAACAAACTGCTGCCCTTCCATCCGTACGAACGCTTCGCTCCTTCCATCCTCCGAACAAATGGCCGCCCCTCCGTCCGTACGAACGCTTCGTTCCTTCTGTCCTCCGAACAAACTGCTGCCCTTCCATCCGTACGAACGCTTCGCTCCTTCCATCCTCCGAACAAATGGCCGCCCCTTCGTCCGTACGAACACTTCGCTCCTTCCATACTCCGAACAAATGGCCGCCCCTCCGTCCGTACGAACGCCTCGCTCCTTCCATCCTCCGAACAAACTGCTGCCCCTCCGTCCGTACGAACACTTCGTTCCTTCTGTCCTCCGAACAAACTGCTGCCCCTCCGTCCGTACGAACGCTTCGCTCCTTCCATACTCCGACCAAACGGCCACCCCTTTGTCCGTACGAACGCTTCGCTCCTTCCATCCTCCGAACAAACGGCCGCACCTCCGTCCGTACGAACGCTTCGCTCCTTCCATCCTCCGAACAAACGGCCGCACCTCCGTCCGTACGAACGCTTCGCTCCTTCCATCCTCCGAACATACGGCCGCCCTTCCGTCCATACGAACGCTTCGCTCCTTCCATACTCCGACCAAACGGCCACCCCTTTGTCCGTAAGAACGCTTCGCTCCTTCCATCCTCCGAACATACGGCCGCCCTTCCGTCCATACAAACGCTTCGCTCCTTCCATACTCCGAACAAATGGCCGCCCCTCCGTCCGTACGAACGCCTCGCTCCTTCCATCCTCCGAACAAACGGCCGCACCTCTTTCCGTACGAACGCCTCGCTCCTTCCATCATCCGAACAAACTCGTTTTTCTAACAAGACGTTGAATCTCTCCTTTCCTGAGCGGAACGAGCCAAATCTAGTAACAGCCTGCATGTAAACGTGCGCTTGTTCGCCTGAGTGTTACTAAACGTACGTCACAGTTTAAGATCTGTGCCGCCTTGTAGTCTCACCCTGATCAGCCATAACATTATGACCGCCTTTTGATGTGCTGAGACTGGACTTGACTACAAGTGTCGGACCTCCCCGCCCTGCACTCTCAGGCCTGTTCAGGTTTACGTTTAAGGTTTAAAATCTCCACATGCAACATGTAACGTCTTGTTTTGTTACTAACCGTGCAAACAATTATGTGAAAATATTGGGGGGGGTTTTACTGTCAAGCAATGCTAGAATGAGAAGAGATTAGTTAGAATTAATTAAATACAGTAATTATTCTGTGCAACCAAAGGAGCATCTGATCGGGCGACTTTCTTTGGAGGGTTTTCTGGGCATGTCCCACTGGGAAGAGACCCCGGTCCAGACCCAGAACTCACTGGATTTCTGTGGTCTAGGAGCACCTTGAGGTCCCCCGGGAGGAGCTGGAGAGTGTCCCTGGGGAGAGGGATGCCTTGAGTTCCTCTCCTGGACCTGTTGCTGCTGCAACCCGACCTCAGACGATAGAAGACATTAAACATGAATTTTGATTTTTATTCAAACATTAGACATAAATGTGTAATTATAGTGAAACAAATGTTCCAACCTCAGATATGTACATAACAAAAGTTTCTGTAAAATCATTGTTAGTCCTTTCAGACGCTGCACAATCTCTTCTCTCGGAGAGACGGCAGCAAAGTGCTTCCAACACGAGCATCAACGTTAGTGGTTGCCTCGAGCCGGATTGAAGTGTATCTAATAATAATAAAGTGCTATGTGTTGTCATTGTACAAACCGGATTCCAAAAAAGTTGGGACACTAAACAAATTGTGAATAAAAACTGAATGCAATGATGTGGAGATGGCAAATGTCAATATTTTATTCGTAATAGAACATAGATGACAGATCAAAAGTTTAATCTGAGTAAATGTAACATTTTAAAGGAAAAATATGTTGATTCAAAATTTCACAGTGTCAACAAATCCCAAAAAAGTTGGGACAAGTAGCAATAAGTGGCTGGAAAAAGGAAATTGAGCATATAACGAACAGCTGGAAGACCAATTAACACTAATTAGGTCAATTGACAACATGATTGGGTATAAAAAGAGCTTCTCAGAGTGTCAGTGTCTCTCAGAAGCCAAGATGGTAAGAGGATCACCAATTCCACCATTGTTGCACAGAAAGATAGTGCAGCAATACCAGAATGGTGTTACCCAGCGTAAAATAGCAAAGACTTTTAAGTTATCATCATCAACCGTGCATAACATCATCAAAAGATTCAGAGAATCTGGAACAATCGCTGTGCGTAAGGGTCAAGGCCGTAAAACTCTACTGGATGCTCGTGATCTCCGGGCCCTTAAACGTCACTGCACCTCAAACAGGAATGCCACTGTCAAGGAAATAACAGAATGGGCTCAGGAATACTTCCAGAAAGCATTGTCAGTGAACACAATCCACCGTGCCATCCGCCGTTGCCAGCTGAAACTCTACAGTGCAAAGAGGAAGCCATTTCTAAGCAAGCTCAGACGTTTTCACTGGGCCAGGGGTCATTTAAAATGGAGTGTGGCAAAATGGAAGACTGTTCTGTGTCAGATGAGTCACGATTTGAAGTTCTTTATGGAACACTGGGACGCCATGTCATCCGGACCAGAGAGGACAAGGATAGCCCAAGTTGTTATCAACGCTCCGTTCAGAAGCCTGCATCACTGATGGTATGGGGTTGCATGAGCGCTTGTGGCATGGGCAGCTTGCATGTCTGGAAAGGCACCATTAATGCAGAGAACTATGTTCAGGTTCTAGAACAACATATGCTCCATCTAGACGTCATCTCTTTCAGGGAAGACCCTGCATTTTTCAACAAGATAATGCCAGACCACATTCTGCAGCAATCACAACATCATGGCTACGTAGGAGAAGGATCCGGTACTGAAATGTCCAGCCTGCAGTCCAGATCTTTCACCTATAGAGAACATTTGGTGCATCATAAAGAGGAAGGTGCAACAAAGAAGGCCCAAGACGATTGAACAGTTAGAGGCCTGTATTAGACATGAATGTAGAGCATTCCTATTTCTAAACTTGAGAAACTGGTCTCCTCTGTCCCCAGACGTCTGTTGAGTGTTGTAAGAAGAAGGGGGGATGCCACACAGTGGTAAAAATGGACTTGTCCCAACTTTTTTGGGATTTGTTGATGCCATGAAATTTTGAAACATATTTTTCCCTTAAAATGATACATTCTCTCAGTTTAAACTTTTGATCTGTGATTTGTGTTCTATTCTGAATAAAATATTAGATGTTGGCACCTCCACATCATTGCATTCAGTTTTTATTCACAATTTGTTTAGTGTCCCAACTTTTTGGGAATCCGGTTTGTATGTTCCCATACAAAGACGACCTTGGCTCTGCATTTAACCCATCCACCACTAGGTGGAGCAGTGGATCTACGAGTGCCACGTTTGGAGGCTCTAATGAGATAATCAGGTCTGCGGTGGTCATAATCTTACGGCTGATTTGTGTACGGTACATAGTATTAGTATTTGTAGTTTGACAGTGTTATCAACTTTGTTGCTTATAACTTTTGTACTTTTTGTTATAAAATGTAAAAGCTGTCACATTGTATGTTTTTATTTGCTGCAGTGAATTTTATTTTCCTCAGAACTCGTGTTGGTGAAACTGAACTGAAAGAAGGGAAGTGGGTCCACTCGGCCTCGATTCTGGTTCTTTCTGGTCCCTCATCACCTACAGAGCAGCTGCTCAACAGTTCTGGTTGTCTCCATCGTCCACAGCAGCAGCTCCGTTTTATTTTTTTAGCTTCTTTGACTGTCGAAGGAAAATGTCCGACTTTTCTTACCTTGTTGATGTTTAAAGCTGTGTTCAGAGTTAATGCTCGTTTTAACTTTTCGCTTTAATTCATGTATGTTGACTTGAAATAAAAATGTTATCCACAAGTTTACAGCTTTATTTTTTCCAGTTCATAACCGGTGAGAGAAAGACGAGAATGAAAAGACAACAAATGTTTCATCTGATTTAATTCAAATAAAAACAAATAGAGAAAAGCTGGTTTGTGAAGCAGCAAGGCGTTCAGTTACAACTAAAACTAGAAGAAGGATTTCCTGCCATAGTTGGTTGTTAAAAAATAAATACACTAAAAAGGTACAAAAATCTGTAAACGACTTTTACCTGGAGCTGTACCTTTTAAAAAAAATAGAACATAAACTAAAGGAAACGTTTGTTTTCCTTGTTTACTGTGGTTTTGTTTTTATGTTTTATAAATCCGTTTTAGTTTTTCAACATAAAGTTAGAAAACTTAAAAATAATTCAATGTTTTAAAATATATTTAGTGCAAAACAACAAAAATCGTATTTATTTGTGAAATACGTGAAGGCACGGCGCGTGGCAGCAAAACGTTTGTTAAAAAACTTTGACGGTTGTGTTGGCAGCTAAAAAAAAAACGTCTTGGCATTTGTAGCGCAGTGCTAGCAGAACAGCAGAAAGGTCAAAGGTCAAGGTGGATGGGGGCCGCTCAGACAGACAGTTCTGCCATGGCACGCTCCAGGGGGTCGCTGGTCCAGTAGTCGTGGTCCCAGCCCAGGAACCAGCCGGTGAACGTGGGCGGCTCAAAGCCCTGCTTGATCCTGACCACGGGCGTTCTGGGGTCTCTGCTGGCCGGGTCGGTCTCGATGTAACGCACCGCTGAGGAAGACGAGCGAAACAATGAGTCACCCAATCTGATGCAGAGGAGCTAAAGCCAAGTTGTTACGACTAAAAGAAGCAAAATACTAGCTAAAAGAATGCAAGCTAAAAGCAGCAAAATGTTAAAAAAAGTAGTGACAGGTTTGCTAAAAGCTAAAGACAAAGTGCTAGCTAAAAACTTTAACATTTAGCCAAAAATCTAAAGTACAGTAGTAAAACACTAAAAGCAGCAAAGGTTACCTAAAAGAAAACTAGCTAAAAGTAGCAAAACACAAAGCAGCATAAAGTTGTCTAAAAGCTAAAACCAAAAGTCTAGCTAAAAGTAGCAAACACATTTTTTTTTTATTTAGGTAAAGTAGCTAAACACTGCCCAAAAGCAGCTAAATGTTAGCAAAAAAGGCTAACAAAATGTTAGTTAAAAGTAGTGAAAGGTTTGCTAAAAGCTAAAAACAAAACGCAAGCTAAAAACTTGAAAATTTAGCTAAAAATCTAAATCGGTAAAACCTAAAAGCAGCAAAGGGTTAGCTAAAAGAAAACTAGCTAAAAGAAGCAAAACAAACAAAAGCAGCACAAAGTTGTCTAAAAGCTAAAACCAAAAGACTAGCTAAAAGTGGCTAATGATAAATATATTTACATTTATCTAAAGTCCTAAAATAGCTAAATACTGCCTGAAAGCAGCAAAAATGTAAAAGCAATAAACCACTAAACAACAAAAAGCTAGCTAAAAACTAAAAACAAATGGCTAGTTAAAAGTTGCAAAAGGCTAGCTAGAAGCTAAAAGTTGTATAGGAGCTAAATGTAGCAGAATGGTACCTAAAAGTTAAAAGTAGCAAAAGGTTATCAAAAGGCAAAATTTGCAGAACGGTAACTAAAAACCTAAAAAGACCAGAAGTAGCACCGGTAGATTCCAAAAAGATCAAAGTTTGTGAAGGAAACGAGGACGTCTCAATATTTGTCAAAATAAAATTAAACATTTTTGAAAAGTTGTAAACTATTAGTCCTAGCTCCCATCTCCTGAATGAGCTAAATGAACAGCTAAAATGAAGATAAATTTAAAAACAGGAAAATTAACGTTAAATGCTGAATAGCCTGGCTGCTAATGTTAACTAATATTACCAGACGCCATGGCTTCAGTTTTCTCCTCCTCCTGGGCTTCGTTTCCAAGCCAGACAAACACCTACAGGGTGAAAAAGGTTAATTTATTTGGATTATTTACTTTTTAGCTTTTGTTCTGATTTATTCTAATACACCTGAATCAGCCGTGATGTGCTTCGGTTTACCTGCTCCCAGGTGTCGAGGATCATTACATCATCTGTGGCAAGGTCGTCTTGGGTCATCTCCCCGGGCACCTCCTCAATCTGAGACGAACGGTAAAAACATTTATACGTTTTGGATGCAATCACCCGATACACCAGAAGAGGGCGCTAAAGCTAGATACGCTTGTTAGGACCCCGATGTTCTCGCTGGCCGAGAGGCGACGTCATCAGACTTACGATAAAGTTCCCGGTCTTGTTGGAGCAGGCGAAGAGTCGCGGCGGGTGAGCGTCCATCTTGTCCTTGAGTCTGGTGGAGGTGCGATATTCTGCTTGACCTCCCAGAGAACCCCAGAACTGATCTGCAACGACGAGAGAGAAACTTCAACTTTTCTTGTTTGGGAATTTAAGAAGCGACGAGTTTACCTGGAAATCTGGGTCAGTATCGTTTTATTCCTATAGCATGCTTAAAATATATATTGAAGGAAAAACAAATGAACTGGACTAAAACGAAAAAGCTTGATAAACAATGTAATGGGACTTCGGGGGGGGGGGGTACATTTTATGCAACTTTTCAGACACGGATATGATTCTGGGTGATTAAAATATTGGGTTTCCGATTGACTAAAGCGCACGGTGGAGCAGCAGTCGGCCAAAAGTAAAAAGCTAATTAAAAACTGAAGCCTAAAGAAGCTAAACATTGCCTGAAAGCAGCAAAAGCTAGAGAGAGCTAAACAATTGTTATAAACAACAAAAAGCCATTTCAAAGAAAAATGTTGCAGGACAGCAAAGGTGGGCACCAGACCGCCAGGGAGCGCTAATGCGCTAATCCGCTTACAGCGGACCTAAACAATTTGTCAGCGTTACAGCGGTTTGACTAACTTTTATAATTCATAAGCGGATTTGCGCTATTTTTATTTAAAATGCAGTACCGTTAATAACTAATTATCTATCAGTAAAAACGAAAAAACTTATTTACGGGCCCGGACGACTGCTAACAGACCATATCCTGTCAGCGCCGGATGTGGTCCGTGACAAAAAAGCGTCCCCTCAGTCTCTTTGCTAGAGCGAGCGCTCTCAGTTAGCAGCCAGTGTGTTACTCTGCAGCCTTATTGCTTGTTTTCGAAGAGTCAGACGAAGAGTTTTTAACATGGAGGGTGAACTTATGGATGTTTCTCAGCGGCCTACGCGACGCGTCTGGATTTTAAAAAGTATTTCGCCATTTGCCCTCTTCAAAATGGCGGCCGCGACGGCCACAGAAGATAAGGACTTTCCATGAAAACACGGTAAAAACAATTATTTCTTTGCTGAGAAAAATATATTTCTTAGCTGACTTTATAGCACAAGGTTTTTCTGAGCTTAACCGGTTCAAATGGTCAAATCTGCTGGATTTAAAAAAGTATTTCGCATTTGCCCTCTTCAAAATGGCGGTTAGCGTGTTAGCATTAGCGTCCGCTAGCATTGCTAATACATAAGTGCTTTTGAAATTGCGGACCTAAATAAATCAATAAGTGCTTTAGAAATAGCGGAACTAATTTTTGGATTAGCGCTGCCCAGCACTGCAGGACAGTAATTAAAAGTAAAAACAGCGTAGGGCTTTGGGTTGCCAGACAGAGTTATGATCCAGAGTGTTTTAAAAATATTAGGTTGTGGTTTGACTAAAGTGCAACAACATAAAGCGTATTTGATGTGAGAGCGGCACAGTACAGCTTTGGTTAGCTACAAGCAGCAAACGCTAGCTAAAAGCTGTGTTGGAGCCGTGGTTGGAGCTGTTGCCTCTCCGCGAGTTCGCTCGATCGTCTCCCGGCGTCCGTATGATGTGTGAGTTTTCTCCGGGTACTCTGGATTCCTCCCACCGTCCAAAACCTGCATGTTGGGTTGATCTGTATCTAAATTGCCCCAACGTGTGAGCGTGACGGACGTCTGTGTGACCCTGCGATGGACTTGTGACCCGTCCAGGGTGTCGCCCGCCTCTCGTACGGTGACTGCTGCCGTGAAGCGGAGAGGAGGCGCAGGTAAAGGAAACGGGTCGTGTTCGCTCACCGGTCTCTCCTCCCTCAGACAGCTCGGAGGCCGACACTCCCAGAACGCCGCACAGCTGCCGGGCTCCCTGCGTCTCCGTGTCGCTGGCGCCCACTCCCACCCACAGGAAGGCGCCGCCAGGGGTGACGAGCACGAAAGCGTCGTTGGAGTTCAGGTTGGACGCCGCCGCATCGACCTGCAGGGACGCAGAAGCACTGTAACACTTTTCAAGGGTCCTTTCCACCGAGCCCCCCCTTGAAGACCAGAATGTTCACTTCCTTCTAACAGACGTGGAGTTTTAGTTCCGAGACAGAACGGCCCCCGACTCTAAAACCCACACCGTCAATCCTCTCTCAAACATGAACAAATGGTGTTTGGGGACTATTTTCAGCAGCGGATCAATTCAGATCTAGAAGAATTAGCATCCTGCTGAAAACAGGGCAAGCCTCTAAGCGCAACGCTCACAAGCGTGTTTCTAATCTGCTCGGAGACAGACGACGCTTGTCGGAGCTGATTCTGTTGGCGCCGGTCTTCATGGGATACAAAGTTTCAACAACGGTGATAAAAATACACAAATCATCTCATCGCTGACGTGAGAACGTGAAAGTTTTCTTACCTCCACGGCTCTGGTGTGCCCTGCAGAGCTGGAGCGCACCTGGAAGAGTCGGATGTCTGCGGGAGCGGACTGACCTCCCTCCCTGGACGTTCCTCCCTTGTACACCACCATGGGCTGCCCACCGAACAGACTCATGAGGTGGGCCGGCTCCTTCCCCTGCACCACCCTCACCTGGCGCACAAACATCAAACTGAAGTGGTGCGATCCAGTAAAAGCAGACACGTTCCTCAGTCTCACGAAATTCGGATTAAGATGCAATTATATCAACCAGCACTAGATGGCAGCAAAGAGTCGAGCCATGAAATATTTAATAAAAGTTAAAGATGCACTACTGTATGTAACTTTGTAATGCAGTGCAGTCTGTAACTTTTCTAACAATATATTTTTAACATATTTCTTCACTCTGTCACTATCTACTGACAAACTGATGTTAGACAAAGTAATCTCTGAAAAAAACTATAGTCCCCTTGCTTCTCTATCAGCATTTATAA
>JBBPBX010036424.1:0-31491 GCA_038048925.1 Garcialebias charrua | reverse complement strand
CCTACAGCCTCTAAACAGCTCATGCTCAACCTCTAAAGAGCTCAAGATTCTGCTCAGAATCTTTAAACAAAAAACTTCAAAAAACCTTTAAACAATTTTGCTCTTACTAAAATAAATTACATGCCTGGGGCATGTAACAATAACTAATGAAATATTATAATCCACCAATCATAAAACTTTCATTGTAAACAAAGTGCACTTTCTGCATGTCTGTTCATCAAAACTAAGGGTGAATACATAGCAACACATTAAAATAGTTTAACTTTTCCATTCGCAGCTCTACCATGAACATTGCCACTTTTAATCTATTTTCAGTCATTTTGGCAGTTTCTGTAGGTAAACAAACCCAAATGGTACTTGATAGCCATTTATAAATGTTGCTTACATTTTTACATGAACTATTAATATGAGGTATGAATGTGGTTTTGTTTCTTACTTTATAATGCGTTTGGGCTGATCTTCATGTTTTTGCAATGAGAACCATTAAAACTCGATTGCACTTATTTTTTTTATTATTATTGATGACTTTTGTTTTCAAGTAGCCATATACGTTTGTTTTGTGAGATTTCACAAAGTTCTTTTTTATGTTTGAGTGACATTCTTGAGATTCTGTTTTTTTTTTTTTACTTTTTGACAAGCATAAAGATGAGATCCTGTATGGTGCACCGTGTAGTTCTGTCCTGATCACAACCTGGCAGAGGTGGGGACTCGAGTCACGTGACTTGGACTCGAGTCAGACTCGAGTCATTAAAATCACGACTTGAGACTTGACTTGAAAAAATGCTGAAAGACTCGGACTTGAATTAGACTTGCACGCCATTGACTTGGGACTTGACTTGACTTGAAGCTTTTTACTTGAAAAGACTTGATATTTTAGTCAAGTCAAAATTTTAAAACACGTTATAAAGTGGCCGCATTAATTATTTTCACTCATTCCGTATTAACAGTCAGGCGCATTAACAGTCAGGCGCAGACCGGGCACCCCACACTCCGTATGTATGTGTGTGTGCGTGGCTTTGAAAAAAAAACAACGCAAGCTACAGCTGAGGGACCAATATGCTTCCACAAGTAGTTTCTTTTGGGTACACAAGTTATGAGCATTCACAAAGAGCGGTAAGTAGCACTTTTATTTTGTTGTGAGATAGTTGACTTTAGCTAACAGCTAACTTCGTGTTAGCATGTGTACTCCGGGCTACATGTTAGCTCAGGAAGCCGGTGGATAGTGAACTGTTTTGTCTGTTATAACTTTTCAAATGGCGGCGTGACGGTCGCATGTTGCACAGAACCCAACAACATGTTTTTATCAATACTGATATGTGAAATTGGCTGTAGATTTAACCCTACTTGGCCAGACATATTTATTATACCCTCACATCCAAATTCAAAACCACTCCACTTTATTTGCAATGTTTTTGAGTTTTGCATGTGGTTTATTTTTTTTTAAACAGACCAAATACAGTGACTGTCGCAATTTAATTTTGTGTTTAGAATATCTGGCCTATATTTACGGAGGACTGAAACTAACATATGGTACTTAGAAATAAAAGCAGAAAAATAAATTCACCTGACCTTCCTGATTTTACTTGTGATACACTTCTTATATACTTATTTAATTTTTTGAAAACTATGATTGTTTTAGTGTTAATGTTTATTTATGAATAGTAAGAGTAACTTAAGTCAAATGTAATTCATGAATGGCTGTAATTTATTTTCTGACATTTGTTTACTTCTGACAGATTTGAAGAATAGATGAACAAGAGGATAAATGAACCTCTACAGCCTTCCATATCACAATTTCTGGACACTCGTGCTGGGCAGTACAGTATGACTCATCCACAGCAGAAAGCCATCACCAATGCCTTACTACATGATTTGATCTTTGATTATGTTATGGGTGGAACACCATGTGTTGGGAAGTGAAGACACAAAGACGGAGGTGACACAACAAGTTAAAAGTAACGACTGTATTTGGTGTACATTTTCTGTGTTTTTATTTATTTACTGTCTAAAATTATAATAAGGGCTCTTTTGCCGCTTTTAATTTGATGTTTTGTCAGAGCTGATCCTGGAAGACAGAAGAAGGATGTCCAGACCTGTCAGCACTACAGCTAAGTCATTACATAGGCATGTACATATAGGCATGATTATATATTTAGAGATTCATCATGGGTATGTTTTTTATACGTTGTGTTCTGTTGCACATGTTCTATCATTTGAGATAAATACAGATTTTAAAAAGAACAAATGGTCTATTATTTACATTTTATGTATACATTAATTGCAAATGTTAAAAAAGGGGGGGGGGAACGACTCGAAATGACTTGAAATTAAAAGTTCCTGACTTGAGACTTGACTTGACTTGGACCATTGTTGACTTGAGACTTGACTTGACTTGGACCGTCGTTGACTTGAGACTTGACTTGACTTGCAACACAGTGACTTGGTCCCACCTCTGCAACCTGGTGTTTAATGACCATAGTGTTGACAGGTTGTGTAGGATGTTAACTGTTGTCAAATGGTCTTTAGTGCCCGTGAAGTTTTATTTTGTTCATTTCAGCTTGGGCTCTATCTATTTCAACAAAAGCTGTAGGTTTAGGTTGTGTATGTGCACTTCTGTACAAGCATCTTTGCAAAGCTTCAAGACACACTGGGGAAACTCTCCCCTGTCTCTCAGTCTGGCAGTAAAAGCTGATTAGAGGTTATGTTTACCACTTTGGAACATTTTTTTTTTGTTTATGTTTTTTAGAAAACAGGCTTCATCCGAGCTGTCACAAATTCACTGACTGACGTGCAACCGCTTCCGGGGGAGACAGAAAATAAGTGCACACAGTGTGCCACCTGCTGAGCCTGTATGCGAATGCATCTTTGTTACTGTCACAAGAATAGTAAAGCAGGAAAATGTCTCAATGGTCTTCAGTTGCTTGTTGCAAGATTTAAGGAGGATTTTTACCTCAGAGAGGTAAGACAGCTCTGTTAGATGCCTCCAACAAAACCCTGCTTTATCGAGTAGTTAAAGCAGTGCTCACATAAAAGATTTTTTTTAAACCTTGCCCACTGGCATGTTACTTAATTTGCCATGTCATGTTCTGCTGCTGCTTCCAGGGAACAGCAGTTGGCTTTTTAATGAGTCAGACATGATGATGACTTCTACTTCTCCCGTAATATAATAAAAACACAAAATTTAAAAGTATTATTATTGTTTGAATTGAACATTTTCCAAGAACATTGTAACATTTAGGTAGATGATACATAAATGCTGGAAAATACGTTATTTGTATTGTGACATACCTTGCTTTAAATGTACATAAACATCAATGCATGACAAAGAAGTCTCAACCCAGCACAACAGCACACTTATAAAACATTAGAAAAAATAAAACTAATTAGAAGTTATTCCAGTAACATGACAACAATCCAAAAGCATTGATCTAGCCTACTTAGTCTACAATGGTCTCTCTCACCCTAAGCCAGGAACCCGAAGATCTGGGGGTTTTTTTTGTTTGTTTTTTTGTATGTTTTTTGCACCTGACATTAAAACAAACATTGATCAAGCATGAAGGCGAATGTGGAAAGGAAAAAATCCCTAATCCTTAAGCAGAACCAGGCTCAGGACAAGAGGCCATCTGCTTCGACCGGCTGGGTTTGAGAGGAACAGATACACAATGGCAGGTCAATAATCACATGTAAACATCAAAATAGTATCAAATGAAAACTATTCAATTTTAACAATTCATTGTAAGAAATTAGGTAAATTTGTCCTCATGCAGTTTAAGCCTATGGCAGCATAACAAGCCAACCCTGGAAGTGGGTTCCACAAGAGAGGAGCCTGATAACCAAAAGATCTTCCTCCCGTTCTGCTTTTGGAAACTGGAACCGCAAGTAAACCTGCAGTCTGAGAGCAAAGTGCTCTGTTTGGAAAATATGGAACAATAAGATGTCAAATATAAGATGGAACTAGGTTATTGAGGGCTTTGTAGGTTAGAAGAAAGATTTTGAATTAAATTTGGGATTTGACAGCTAAAACTGGAGAGATATGATCTCTCCTACTAACTCCAGTTAAGACTCTGGCAGCAGCATTTTGCATCAACTGAAGATGTTTTAAGGAAGTTTTTGGACACCCAGATTAAAAAAAAAACATTGCAATAGTCCAATCTAGACGTATAAAAGCATGAACCAGTTGACTGGTGTGACTGTTGTTTTATTGCAGAAGGATTAGATCATTTGGAAGAACAGATCACTCATTCTTTATTTTAAATCAAATTATGTATTTGTAGAAAAGCAAAAAAGGAGGGCAGAATGACTTTATTAGTTTTGGTCATGGTCATATGACAGGATGTAAAAATGTCTAAACTGTAACGTTGTTAGGCTAAGGATCTATTTCTGTCAGAAATGTGCTTGCTTTCTCCAAACAACATCAAAAATTATGTCCAAGTGCATGAGCAGTGACTTCACAGCAGTTTCTTCAGTAGAGCGTGTCTATCCAATGTACTCCTACAAACAGACTGCTCTATGTAATCACTCATGTCTGACGTACAATCTGGCTCAGGAAACAGTTACAGCGAGAACACCGTCTCCTCTACCTGATTGGTTGCTGGAGTGAGTTTGTTGTATGTCTAAAAATGAGTGACAGAAGAAATGATCTCAGTAAAAGAACAATTACAAAGTTGCAAATTGCAATCAATTTTAGAAAAGTGAATACATGTTGTCCATTCAATTCAGTTTTGTTTTTACAAATTCTCCACACAGAAACTCTGAAAAAGAAGCAGTAAAACGAGGAGCAAATACAAAAATCAAAGATGTGAAGCAATAGGTCAAAAGTTGAACTCTCACTCACTTTCATTCATTTTCTGTACCTGCTTTATCCAAGGTCTCAGAGGGGCTGACCCCAATCCTTAGCAGTCAACAAGCAAGAAGCAGAGTAAATCCTGGAGAGATCATCAGTCTATTGAAGAGCCAACGCAAAAACACACAAGATAAACAACCACTCACACTCACATCCTGAGTCAATTTTGAGTCTCCAATCAACCTAAAGCATAACCCTTTTAAAGTTTCTGTGATATTTGGATGTTTTCTTTGTCTTTTATTTATGTCTGTTTTAGAGCAGCTCCCCAAGACACCACCACAATCAGCCCCATTCAACGTTAAATTGAATAAAGTTGGTTTTAAAAACCAATAAACATTGTTACGGCTGCAGTGGTCTTTGCCTCTTATGGTTCTGGAGACAGGCCTTCTGCAGGAGTTTTGTGTTGCCCTGATCGGTGCACGTCTGTTATTTAGGCTGCCATGCATGCAGCAGGAGGGTGGCTTTTCCCTTCCTCCTCCTCAGAACACCTTCTGGATTGGTTTGTACCTTATGGTTGGGATTTGTTAGGTTTGTTTTGCATTTATCCATAAGTCCCAGGATTTTCGACCTCCCCCCAGAAGTCCTGAAAGAGGGTCAAAAGACCCTTATGCTGGATCCCCACCGCACGCATCTCGCGCAGCCGAAACAGCCACTTTACATTGAAAGTCTATGGGGACGCGCATCTTGGAGCAGCGGGGCGTGTCGCGGCGCATCTACAGCATACAAGCAGCGCGAAAGTGAGCAGCAGCTGTTTCCTACTCCCGCGTCGCATCCGAGCAGCGACTGTGGAAGCACGGAATGCCGTGCTTCTACAGCTCGCTTCAGCTCGCTGCTCAGCAGCAAACAATCAGGACCAATCAGGAGAGACTCTGCCATGTGATCACGCAACGACGACGGGACGGAAGTAGGTGGGCACCGCGCGAAACGTTGAACAGACGAAAAAAATCCTGCGGTAAACATGGAGGAGAAACTTACAGCAGGTCGTCAAACTGGGCGCGGGTGACACGGAAGTACCGCTGAAAGCGCTCCTCGTCTGCGCGCAGCTCCTGGATCAGATGGTGAAATTCACCGAATTCATGACGCCTCTCTAATGTGGGGTGAATCCAGAATCGTCGTTGTGCACGGCGTCTGCGTGTTGCTGCTTTGTAGATTAAGTACAACAAGGCAATTCTTCGTATTGCGTCCGCCATTTTTCTGAGACCGGAAATAAACAAACACCACCGGAAGAGGACCAACACGCTCCTCCTCCCACTGCAGACGCGTTAGATGAGGACAGTCATCTGTTGACAAGCAGCCAGTACAGTGCGTTTGGAGATTTTTGGAAGCGCGATATGCTTTAGGTGAGGATGAGGCATCAGTCCAAACCAACCATTAGTGGGCCATTAACTGCCTTTTGTTATAAATATGCGTGCACACAACTCAGACACCCCCACCACACCAAACTGCACAGACTGCATTCCAATGTTTCCACCAGGTAAGTGATGGTGTAGTTACACCAAACAGCTTTTCAACCTCCAAAAAGCTCGACACGCACGCAAGTGGACGCACTTGTGAATGCAGCGTGTTCGGAGCTGAACGCCAGAACGCGAAACAGCTGCTGGGTGTGTGGGAGGAGCTTACCGGTATACAGAGCCCTGCGCACAGAGTCTTGCGCACTCCGCCAGGCGAGGAGCCTTTTATTTCCGTCTCTGTGGAGCACACTTGACTGGTCGTGAAGGAATTGTCGCGAACACACAGCTACAATGAGTTTCTCTTCCATAGTACACGACTCGCGGGTCTTTTCTGTGACCAACAAACAATACGTCACATAGTGCGCGCGCACCCTCGTTTCCGCGTCACACAGGGACTCTCGCCCTCTCTTCTCCTCCTCTCTTCTCCTCCTCTCTTCTCCCCCCGACACTACCTGATTGGTTGACACACCAACCAATCAGGTAGAGTTGAGCGGCGTTTGAAAGTTTGAACCGCGAAATCTTCAACATGTTGAATGAGCGGTTTGGAGGCTGAAGCCGGTTCACGTGCACGGAAAAACGCTTCTCAGCACGCTCAACACGCACGCGACCTGACGCCAGACGCCAGGAGGTGCCTGGAAGCGCGTCCACCATTGACTTTACATGTAAACTGGACAATCCTGCTGCTCAAACGCTGCTTGGTGTGACTACACCATAAGACTCTGCTTGCACTTCCCCCCTTAGTCAGAAGAGAGGCCCTGACCTGAATTCACACATAACAGACCCTGAAGTTATCTCACAGTTGAACATTTTGGGACATCCACTGAACGGAAAGCTTTGTCTGCTCCAGAACAATTTTATGCATAAAATTGTCTTATTCTGCTGTGCTGACTATCCTGTAACTTTGATGTTCTGTCAAATAAATTATTTTGCTTACAAGTACTGTCTCTCTCCTTGTCCTTGGCACATGTATATACGGTGCGTGCCGGCACATGCAGGTGGCCCATTGCTGTGTTCTAAAACATGCTTGACCTATTGTTGTCCGTCACCTGACGGACCGACACAGGTCACATGACATGAAGTCAACTGACGGACCAACATAGGTCACACGACATGAGGTCAACTGACGGACCGACACAGGTCACATGACCTGAGGTCAACTGACGGACCGACACAGGTCACATGACCTGAGGTCAACTGACGGACCGACATAGGTCACACGACATGAAGTCAACTGACGGACCGACATAGGTCACACGACATGAGGTCAACTGACGGACCGACACAGGTCACATGACCTGAGGTCAACTGACGGACCGACATAGGTCACACGACATGAAGTCAACTGATGGACCGACATAGGTCACACGACATGAGGTCAACTGACGGACCGACACAGGTCACATGACCTGAGGTCAACTGATGGACCGACACAGGTCACACGACATGAAGTCAACTGACGGACCAACATAGGTCACATGACATGAGGTCAACTGACGGACCGACATAGGTCACATGACCTGAGGTCAACTGACGGACCGACACAGGTCACATGACATGAGGTCAACTGATGGACCAACATAGGTCACACGACATGAGGTCAACTGACGGACCGACACAGGTCACATGACATGAGGTCAACTGATGGACCGACACAGGTCACATGACCTGAGGTCAAGTGACGGACCAACACAGGTCACATGACCTGAGGTCAACTGACATAACGACATAGGTCACATGACCTGAGGTCAACTGACGGACCGACACAGGTCACATGACCTAAGGTCAACTGACGGACCGACATAGGTCACATGACCTGAGGTCAAGTGACGAACCAACACAGGTCACATGACCTGAGGTCAACTGACAAAACGACAGGACCGACACAGGTCACATGACCAGAGGTCAACTGATGGACCGACATAGGTCACATGACCTGAGGTCAACTGACGGACCGACACAGGTCACAGGACCTGAGGTCAAGTGACGGACCAACACAGGTCTTATGACCTGAGGTCAACTGACGGACCGACACAGGTCACACGGCATGAGGTCAACTGACGTACCAACACAGGTCACATGACCTGAGGTCAACTGACACAACGACACAGGTCACATGACATGAAGTCAACTGATGGACCGACACAGGTCACACGGCATGAGGTCAACTGACGTACCAACACAGGTCACATGACCTGAGGTCAACTGACACAACGACACAGGTCACATGACATGAAGTCAACTGACGGACCGACACAGGTCACATGACCTGAGGTCAACTGACGGACCGACACAGGTCACACGACATGAGGTCAACTGACGGACCGACACAGGTCACATGACCTGAGGTCAACTGACGGACCGACACAGGTCACATGACCTGAGGTCAAGTGACGAACCAACACAGGTCACATGACCTGAGGTCAACTGACAAAACGACAGGTCACACGACATGAAGTCAACTGACGGACCGACACAGGTCACATGACCAGAGGTCAACTGATGGACCGACATAGGTCACATGACCTGAGGTCAACTGACGGACCGACACAGGTCACAGGACCTGAGGTCAAGTGACGGACCAACACAGGTCTTATGACCTGAGGTCAACTGACAAAACGACACAGGTCACACGACATGAAGTCAACTGACGGACCGACACAGGTCACATGACCTGAGGTAAACTGACGGACCGACATAGGTCACATGACCTGAGGTCAAGTGACGGACCAACATATGTAGCCCACTGAAAGGGACCGGGGGATTTAGGGCCAGTTTACACGGCGCGTATTTTGAGTGTAACCGCTACTTTCTCTTTGCGACTTTGCTTATCGCCTACACGACGCTGCTGGCCCCCCTCGATGACACCGATACTTTTCTGACCCTGCTCTCAAGGTGGAAGTTTTTCGCTGACCCCCCGTTGATAATGTAAACATCTCCCGTGGAGCTTTTGTTTGAACACATGCACGCAGCACGCACGCGCAGACAGCCGGCATTTTAACAATGGCGGTGGACTGGACAGTGGACACACGCACCACTTTCTGAACTATAGCTGATGGAATATATTTTGATTCTCATATTTAATTATTCTACACCTTACCTGCATCTGTGTTGGAAGAGAGCAGCTGCCTGGATCCAGTTGTCTGTTAACGAGGCAGTCGGACATTTCACGTGTCACGCTGCACTATAACATACTAAATGTGCTATATATTAACAGTTTAACAATAATAAACAGTATTTATGTTAGCGTGGGAGATATTTACATTTATCTGAGCTAAATGAAGCTATCTGGACTCGTTACGTCATGCCTAACATGCTGCTGAAAATGAAGACACCAGGTTGATTTTTAATTTATTTATTTATTCAACACCACAAACTCATGTCACAAACACTGAGAATTAAATTGAACACTTTTAAAAACACGTTAACCGAACTTTAATGAACTGGACTCTGTTGTTTTCATCCTGGTGGAAACTGGACCCAGATCCGAACCGCCGGTCCGCTTCGTGGAACAGCTTCGACCTCGCAGGAAAAAAATAAAAATAAAACCTCAGTTGGTTGTTCTGTGATCGAACTAAACACCAGGACACATTATTAAGAACATGGTTTACCTTGTAGCGCTGCTGTAAATCAGCTGATTCTCACGGACTAAAGTCAGACATGTTGACTCGGTTCTGGTTCTGCTCAGCAACTGGTGTGCAGATGAAGCGGTCCACTTGGTGTCAGATCTGTTGACTCTTATCCAAATTCCAGCTTTAACTTGTTAACTTGTTGACAACAACTTGTAGTAGCTGAACTTTTAGCCAGAGAGGAAAACAGGCTGCCTCGTGTGCTTTGTTTACCTCAAGCAGCAGTGGCGCATGCGCAGTAGTGAAGGTTCCAAAGATCACAGCGCCATCTACAGGCCCAGCATGGTAACTACAGTAAATTCATGAGTACGGGGGGTGGGGGGGAGAGAGTCGTATCCACAGAATTCGCCCATGTCAACGCAAAACTTTCAACCTAATTAACATACCCAAAAGTTGCGTTTCCCCCACACAGTGTCCGTGTAAACAGGGCCTTAGAAGCCAAGTTCACTTGCGCAAAAAAGCGCAGCCTTAGTCAAATTAGTGTTAAGCGTGCCCCCTCCTGTGGTGTGCCAGTAATGGCCTTATTTACAAAACAAAAGCACCTGTTAACAGCTCATTATAGGATGTTAGCTAAAATCCTTCAGGTCACTCGACCCGTCTCTGGGTTCCAAAGGTAGAAATGTTAAATGACCCTTCTTTGGGACTTCTATTAAAGGTGCTATGTGTAACTTTCTGTAGAGTGCAGAAAGAAAAATTTTCAACAGGCAAAGCATTCTGATCCCTCCCCCTCAGAGCCATATATGGCTCTGCTCCCCCTGGCCCTGCTGAAATTCAAATTCAAGCTCTGTTTTTATTGGCTGATTCAAATTCAAGCTCTGTTTTTATTGGCTGATTCAAATTCAAGCTCTGTTTTTATTGGCTGGTTACAAACTCTGTTTTTATTGGCTGGTTAAGGACGGGTCACTCTGTGTTTTTAGTGTTTTTATAAATGCTGATAGAGAAGCAAGGGGACTATAGTTTTTTTCAGAGATTACTTTGTCTAACATCAGTCTGTCAGTAGATAGTGACAGAGTGAAGAAATATGTTAAAAATATATTGTTAGAAAAGTTACAGACTGCATTACAAAGTTACATAGTGCAGCTTTAAGGTTACATTTCAGGTATTCAATATTTTTTCAGGTTTTCTGCTCTAGTATAATTTAATAAATGCCATTTTTATTTAATCAGAAAATCATTGTGTGGTCTCCTTTAATGTTACCCCACCAAATGAGCCTGGTGGACGTAACATTATATTAGGACTAATCACTTTAAACTGAGATTTCAGATGTAATAGTTGAAGCAAAATACATGAAAGATCCACAGTTTTCAGACTCTTACTTTGTTGTGGTATTTCACTGAGCTAAAGTTTGGCAAACTGCATTCATGGGAATGTTTCTTGGATGTCTTCAAATTGCGCTGCTGTTCGGCGTATTGTTTTTGTACAACTAGTGCTTAGGGTATTCTTAGTTAACAGTTTTCTTAGTTCATATCTTAGATCTTATTACTGTTTTTATTTTACATTTTAATAATTTTGTTGGATGTAACTGGGACCCTGTGTAACCAATTTCATTCCACCACATGTACCACAGGTGCTCAACTTCAAAGCATTTTTTCATACAGGCACATAAGCTTATAGCTTGAGTTCTGTACATGTTCATGAAATCAAATTGATGTGACAACTCATGCCTTGAAATTGTCACAAAGTCATCGTGGCCACTTCCAACTCGTTTCAAACCCATCTGGGTTATCCACGATATTCCTGGTTTCTGGCGACTACCCATAATTCATAGCGGACGCCGGATCTGTACTTCCGCCCGCGGTCCCGCGCTATTGTTTTCTGTTGTGGTGTAACACACTTGCTAGCGATTTAATTCTTTTTTTACACATAAGTTACCTTTACCTGACGTAAATGGTAGCACATCAAAGGTGGATACATTCCAAGGATGTTTTAAAAAGCTGCTAAGATAAGCCGTTAACTGTACCTCACCTGTCACTGCTCAGTCCATGAGTAGTGACAGGACAGGCTGACTGGACACTCTGTGGAAGGTACATCACTTATCTGATATCAGAATATTTAGATCACAGCCAGACATTAATATAGTCATAGTTCAAGTATGTGCTGTGAATGAAAGCAGACATTTAATAGAAAATTTGTTGAAAATGTCACAAGTAAAATGTACAAAGTTGAAACACATGCTGTTTAATTAATTAACAAGTTGATGATAAAGTAGTTCTATATTTTCTGCAATATTCAAAGACAAGATAATATGAAATATGTACATTGTTGTTTTGAGAAAACCATGTGTTGCCATTTAAAGAACCTGTTACATTGTGGTTGAATAAAACAAAAAAAGAAGTAATTTTTCAGTTGATTTCATACGTACACTATTACATAAGCTTTTCAACAAAAACATTCATGGTGTAGAGTATATATACAAAAGAGAAACGTAGAAATTATTTACTCCATATCTAAACATTTCTGTGTTAAGGTACTGTCTCAGGTCACAGAATCTTCAATCACCAGCAGACTCCTAGGAGATGGATGGAAACTCGACTTGGTCCAGAAGTGTTGTGCAGTCGTGCACAGCAACAAATGAGTTAAAATAAAATCTTCTATAAATAAATCTGCTGTTCATTTACATTTGTTCTTTTTGTTGTTATTTCAATAATTAAAATACAATGTTCACTTGTTCTGCACTTCAGCAGATGTAATCATGCACGTTGGGGCAGCTGCAGAGTTGGGTATGGTGTGGGTGGAGGTGGACATAGTCAGCAAGGTAATTTTGCAAGCTGTGCACACAAAGATAGAGTAAGATGTGATTTTCAACACTTGACACAAGGGTTACTTGGTCACAAGCACTCCAAATTTAGCAGGACAGCAACAACAACAACAAAATGTATTTTCTTACAATTTTTTTCTGCAATTTTGAGGTGTTTTCACCAACTTCTTCCAACAATTACAGCTCTGTGCCATGCCACCTTTATGCTGCAGATCTAGGCTATAAATAATATTTATTTCTGCAGTATTCACCCAAGACTGCACAGTGGTGTGGTTGGTAGAGCTGCTAACTTTCAGTAAGCAGGTTACCCTGATTCAAATTCCAGTCTGGGAGGCCTTTCTTGGTGGAGTTTGCATGTTCTCTCCATGCATGAGTGGGTTTTCTCCAGGTACTGTACTCCGGTTTCCTCCCACAGACCAATAACCTGCATGTTAGGCTGGTTGGTAACTCTAAATTGTCTCTAGGTGAGTGAGTGAATTAATGGTTGTCTCGTTTGTCTCTATGTCCCTGTGATGGACTGGAGACCTGGTCTCCCTCTGCCTCTTGCACAGTGATAGCTGGCCATGGGCACCAGTGACCCCTGCAACCCCAAACAGCAAAAAACGGGTCAAGATAGTGGATGGATGGATGGATGGATGGATGGATGGATGGATGGATGGATGGATGGATGGATGGATGGATGGATGGAGTATTCAACTTTTCTCAGTCCTGGTACTTATATGCCCCTGCTTTCAGTACTCCTGGTTTAGTTAGTTATGTAAATAACAAAAATCTAACTAGCTTTATAACAAGCTGTTGAAGTGGTTTATTTAAAGAATTTGTTAGAACTGGGATGTTTTGAAGACATAAAAAAACAACAGGACTCACTTTGCTTTTAGTGCAGGTTATTGCTCAGACTCTTTTCAGAACAATAAATCCAGACAATCGAATAAGCTCAGACCTCTTACACTCTGAGATGAACCGTACACTTAAGAAAATAACAAAGACTGGAAAGGGTCAAAGTGATATTTAACACCACAACAAGAAATATGATTCTGACTTCCCTTCTGGTCTAAACATGAGAATTATTATCATCAGGCTTTGGAGAGGGTCAATTTGAAAAAACTTATAGGCTAATTATTTGAATCGTGACATGCTTGATTATTGTCAATAAGCCCTGTTTATTTTACATTTATTGGACAACAGACAAGCCTCCCTAAGGCAGAAAGACAATCCCTGTTTGTCTAAAAACCCTCCACCGTTTCAACACAGATACAAGCCTCTGCTATGAGTAGGACACAAACTGCCATTCTAAATCCAGCAGGACTGTTCTTAAATTTGCTTTGCAGATCAGAGAAGGCTTTCCAAGACCAGTGCCACAGAGATAAACCAGTGATTCCTCAACAAACATTTAACCCTTGACCTTGTGGCTGATGCTCGCATGGGATTTGTGGCGCTCCCATGAAAATTGTTTTATTAAAGCGCGGGGAAGCATTGCGTTTGGAATGAAAGGGCTTTTTGTCAGGACAACTGAAAGGTATTGGTCCCTTGTGCTTTAATAAAGGTCTCTCAGCTCACATCAGAGTGGCTCAGGTCCCTTCAGGTTGTGACTTCAACGCCAGCCAAGCAGTGAGAGATTTATGTCTTACTGGCGGCTTCCTGAAGAGCACCTGGGTGTGTGGAGCTTCCACTAACTGTTTAACCCATTCAGGCCTCAGTCACACTCTGAACATTAGAACTGGTAAATGTTGCATTAGGTCAGATTTCAAATTTATGCATCTAAAATAATGTATGTCTGCAGTTAACCTAAGCTTTCCCAAAGTAACTGGGTTTAGAAAAAATATTTTATGTAGACGATGGGAAAGTCATGTGTTGACTGTTGACTGTGAAGGTAAAATCAGCAAACTCCTTGAATATGATCAGATAAATCAATTTACTGTATATCCACATGGTGAACAACAGAATATTTGCATGATTTAAACAACGGCCTGTTCTGAAGTTTGTCTCATACTCAGCACACCAGAGGGAACAAACAATCAATAAAATGTAAAAATATGCACTATTTGTATATGAATACACTGAAAGTCCTGAGTAATTAATCATTTTAAAATATACACTAGTTACTTTTGACACTCAGCCACTTAAACTGCTCTTGTGAACTTTTTAGACAAAGATTTAGCCGTAAGACAACTTTAGACATTGAGCTGCTGAACTGGGGACTGATGTTCACAGGGACACGGTTTGTCTCCTGTGCGGGTTTGAACTTGCCTTCTGGCTGGGTCTTTGTCCACGGGGTTCATGGAGAGACGGTTTGTCTCCTGAGTGGACTCTCATGTGTGTTTGGTTGTGCTTTGCAAGTACCATATTTTCCGCCGTACACGTCGCTCCGGCCTATAAGTCGCATCAGTCCATATTTGTTTAATAAAGTGGAAAAATCCATAAATATGTTGCTTCGCCGTATACGTCGCATCTCTGCATCACCGCTGATGCATCGCGTTTGTTAAACGTCATCGCCGTCAACCCGGAAATGTGGGCAGGTGTTGTGCCAAAAATAGATGGGCTGCCAAATGGCGGCTGCAGGAGCGTGAATGGGAGGACTCTAACAAGAATTTAACAAGATTAACACTTAAAAACAATTATTTGTTTGCTCAAATTTATAGTAAAGGTGTGTCTCAGTCTAATCTTTGCTTAATAAAGACACTTTCGCCGTCAAATCAACAGTATTTCAAAAGCCGATAAGCATGCACACGATGAGTCACGGTGCAAATTTAATTAGATAAACGCCAAAAACAATTACTTATTTTCTCAAAATTATAGTAAAGGTGTGTCTCAGTCTAACGTTTGCTTAATAAATGCACTTTAATGATCAAATTAGCTGATTTTCAAAAATAGTTATGCTGCCTCTGTGCTCCCGGGTGCGTGCAGAAGGAGGAAAAAAGGAGGAGGAATGCTGCTCGTTTCTTTGAAATTTCACAATAAAAGCACCTAAACAATTATTTGTTTGCTCAAAATTATAGCAAAGGTGTGACTCAGTCTAATGTTTGCTTAAAAAAATGCACTTTAAAATTTTTTTTAAATTTATTCATTTTACATCAATAAAAACAACATTTAAACATAGTGTACAATATAAAAGACATAAAATGAAAGGAGGCAGAGAGAAGAAATAATCTTATAGTATCTGCCCCTTTTTTCTTCAAAAAAACAAAAAGACACAAAAGCAAACTCAATCCAAACAATTAACTAATGCAATGTTTTTCTAGTAATCGAACAAAAAACTTCATTTTTTGACTAAATACTTACTAATAGAATCGATTTAACTAAAGATTTTCGTATTTTGTTAACAACTTAGATTTAATCATTTTTTTAAACACAAGCATAGATTTAGCGTATTTAACATCGTTTTCTAAATTGTTCCATAAATCAATTCCCTGTATCGAAACAGTCCGACCTTTCGAACTGGTCCTATACTGAGGTTTTGCAAAAATCTCAGTTCCCTTAAGACTATAACAAGACCTTCTTTTGACAAAAAACTTTTGAACGTTTGGAGGCAGTAAGTTGTGTTGAGCTTTATACATAACTAATGAAATATTATAATCCACCAAATCATAAAATTTCAATAACTTAAGTTGGTTAAATAATGTATTAGATGGATGACAATAAGGTTTTCCTAAAATAATTCTCACAGCTCTTTTCTGTAAAATAAAAACAGGCTTTGTCATAGTTTTAAATGCCTTTCCCCAAACTTCAACACAATAAATTAAATGTGGAACAAAAATGGTATTATATAACAAATGCAAAGCTGTCTCATTCAAAAAATCTTTAACTTTATACAGTACCGCAGTAGATCTGGCTAACTTAATTTTTACCGAAGTGATGTGCTGTTTCCACGACAGTTTGTCATCAATTACCACACCCAAAAACTTCACCTCATTAACTCTCTTGACTTCCACACCATCAATTTTTAGAAAAAAATCCATATTCTTTTTTGTATTACTAAATAGCATGTAATTGGTTTTTCCAAGATTCAGTGATAGCTTGTTTAATTTAAACCAGGTTTGTATTTTTGCAAATTCCATTGTTATCAACGCAGTCATTTGTTCAAGGTCACTACCAAAATAAAAGAAGGTAGTATCATCAGCAAACAATATACAATTTAGCAGTTCAGACACCTTCACTAAATCATTTACGTATAAAATAAACAACTTTGGTCCGAGTATCGAGCCCTGCGGGACTCCACATGTAATTGGACAGAAATCAGATTTTGTATCGTCAACATACACAAACTGCTTTCTGTCCGTCAAATAACTTTGTATCCACTGCAGAGCTCGCCCTCTAATACCATACCTGTTCAGTTTAGTGACAAGAATAGTATGGTCAATAGTGTCAAACGCTTTTCTTAAGTCAACAAATAAACTTATGCAGTGTTGTTTTTGATCTATGGCTGTGGTGATTTTTTCTGTTAATTCCATAAGTGCCATTGATGTGGAATTTTTTGCTCTGAATCCATATTGGCTAGCACTCAAGATGTCGTGTTTTTCAAGAAATGTATCCAATTTGTTTACAAATACTTTTTCAAGAATTTTAGAGAATTGTGGTAACAGTGAAATGGGTCTATAATTGTCAAAAACACCTTTATCACCATTTTTAAAAATAAGGATCACTTTTCATATAGGGAACCCCCGACCTACGAACGAGTTTGGGACCTAAGAACCGTTCGCAGCTCGATCCGTTCGTAGGTAGGGGGTGAAAATTATATTTAAAAAAAAAAAATATTCATTCATTCATTCATTCAACCTTTATTTATCATGCTAACGGAGCGCGCGCACACATTTAAGCATGTACAGTAGTGTACTGTAATGTTAAACATTGCTATTCACATTTACAGAATAAATAAAAATATATTTTCTTACTTTGAGATGGTCAAAGCCGACATAGGTTGCCATGCGTTGATTGTTTTCGGGCCAAGCAGCGCGGGGGCCGGCAAGCCACCGCAGCTGCTCCAGACCTGTGTTAGCTAGCTGGCTAGCTTCTGCTAGCCAAGCCATGAGCTAGTGTTGGAGCGGCGGCGCGATCAATCTGCAGCTGCTGCTCCAGCCGCTGCTCCAGCCTGAGACGTCCACAGAGCTATTCCAGCTAGTAATTAATCCATATGATGCGATCCTGGTCACCAGTGTTCAAAAGGCCGGCTCCCGTGTTAGCTCCAGTGTTAGCTCTGGAGCTAGCCAGGCCGGAGGTGTAGCCAGGCCGGCCGGAGGTGTTCGCACGGCGGCCTGGCACGATCGGCGATAAATCCGCTGCTGCCTGAGACATCCACAAAGTTCACAGAGACGTTTCCAGCTAGTAATTAATCCATATGAAGCCATCCTGGTCACCAGTCTTCGTCCGGCTCTCGGCAGCTAACCTAAGATGGCGTCCGGTGTTCTACATTAATTTGTGACCGGAGACCCCAGTGACTGAACCTAAAATAGCGTCCGGTGTTCTACATTAATTTGTGACCGTGTAAACTGAAGACCTACTTCCTGTTGCCCAAGATTGCTCAAAAATTGCTCAAAAATGATCAGAAATGATCTTTTTTATCATAATTATTATTTATAAAGCCTTTAAAACAACCAGAGCTGCAACAAAGTGATGTACACATGAAATTAAGAACATTTAAACACAAAAAAAAAAAAATTTTTTTTTTTTTTTTTTTAATACAGTAATTTCATATTTTTATTAAATATGATATGTTCGTAGGTCCCGTGGTTCGCAGGTCGATGGGGTCGTAGGTCGGGGGTTACCTGCAGGAAATATGCCCTCTGAAAGAGACAAGTTGCATATGTAAGTAAATGGTTCAATGACCTGATGTATTATATTTTTAACAACCACCATATCCATATCAACCCAATCCCTAGATCTCTTGTCTGCAAATTTTTCAACTATCAAAAGTATTTCCTTACTGTCAATTTCTTGTAAAATCATAGTATCTCCACAGTCTTCTATCAAATAGTTCACATTTCCATCAACACTTGGGATTTCATTTGCAAGATTTGGCCCTATATTCACAAAATGGTTATTAAATTTATTTACAATTTCATTTTCATCTTGCGTTTCTTCATTGTCTTTCATGAAAAACTGTGATAAGGTCGTATTTTTTGGGGGATTTTTCAAAACACTGTTCAAAACTCTCCAGGTTCCCTTCATATCACCATTTGTTTTGTGTAATAAATCACTATAAAATTCTCTCTTTTGTCTTTTTATAATTCCTGTTAATTTGTTCTTGTATTTTTTATATTTAATCTCCGCCTCGGGAGTTCTGCATTTCAAGAAACAAGAATACAGATAGTTTTTTTTCTTGCATGCATTTCTTAAACCTGTTGTCATCCATGGTTGATCAATGGAACGTACTCTCATATTGTGTTTTTGTACACAATTTTTTTTGTACAAGACATCCAAGATATTCATAAACTCATCATAAGATTTGTTTACATCAGTCACGTAAACATCTTTCCAGTTTTGTTTGCTTAGGTCATCTTTTAATTTATCTAATGCTTTTTGTGACGTATTTATTACTATATTTCTTGTTTTTTTTTTTTTTTTAGTTGTCTGTGTAATGCTATTTTCTATATTATAAATTGTGAAAATTGGTAAATGATCACTCAAATCGGCAATCAAAATACCACTTTTTATATTCTCATTTGTTAAGTTTGTGAAAATATTATCAATTATTGTGGAGCTATGTGTTGTTATTCTGGTTGGATTTGATATCAATGGAAATAAATTTAAACTGTACATTGCATGTGTGAATGCGTTAATATTGTTTGAATCAGTCTGATTTCCCAGGTCAATGTTGAAGTCACCACACAAGAAAATTGTTTTGTTTCTGCTCTTTTCTAATAACTCCAGGATTTTATCAGAGAACAACTCCATATTTGATCCAGGAGATCGATATGCACAGCTTATTATGATGTTTTTGTCTTTTCTATTTACTATTTCGATTGTTATCATTTCCATTGAATTGTCTACCACTATGGACATGTCACTAATTAATTTACATTTTATTTCACTATTAATGAATAGAGCAACTCCTCCACCTTTTTTCTTTTTATTTCTGTTCATATGATAAAGGTCATATCCTTCTATGTAAGCATTGTTTATGTTTTCATCATTTAGCCATGTTTCGGATAATGCTATTATTGTAAACTTTTTGTTTAATTGCTTCAAAAAATCTGTTATCTTTGATAGATTTGCATTTATACTTCTGCAATTGAAGTGGATAATGGAGAGACCACCATCTGATACCTTAATTGCGTTGAACTGTTCGTCATTATAGTATTTACTTTCTCTTGTAACAGGAAGTAAATTGTTTACAATTTCATCTTCAATATTATATATTTTGAATTCTGATTCTTCGCCCATCATTGTCATTTAAAGTATTTGACCATCGGATTTTTTGTTATATGAATATTGTTGAGAATTATGTAGATACTGTTCTTATAAAAGTTCTAAGTTCTTCCAAACTTCTCCAAGTCATTTAATTCTCTTATTATTTCAGGTAGTGAGCCGTCCTGTTTTTTAATCCATATTTTACAGTTTTTCGTCCACGTAGATACTATTTTATTCTGTTTTTTTAACATTCTTGCTTCTCGTGCAATCATTCCGTTCTTTCTTGTTAAATGTTCGTTTATATAAACTTTCGTTCCCTTTAATTTTTTTGCTTGCATAAGTATGTTTTTTTTTTCTATTGTTGAACCTTACTACTATTACCGGCTTAGATTGTTTATTTTTACTATGAAGGGTGTGGCATAAAGCAATGTCATCATAACCAACATCAAAGTCTTTATCCTGTAGGAAAGATACCACTTGTCTTGTGCTCTTGAGGCGATGAATCTTCTGTTATCCCCTCATTTTTGGTGACTTTGGTATATGATCGATTTTTTATTTCCAATCCAGTAATTATTACATTTTCTTGTCTTGAATTTTGTTCTAATTGTTTTGATTTCAAAAGGGTAACCCAGTTGGTAACGAGACCCAGAACGACACAAGACAAAAAAGGTGCAAAAGTAACAGTGTTTATTATTTACAGTGGGAATATCTATTTACAAATGTACAAGGGTCCTCTGGATTTCCTGGAAGATGAAAAGAGGACAGTCAGATGGGTTTGATCAGAAAGTTCTTCCATGGGTAATTGCTTTCGTTTGTTTATTGTTTCCTTACGGATGAAAAGAGGAGGATGTTCCAGAGTGTCCTAAAGTCCTTGAGATGGAGTCCCAAAGGGCGAGCGAGGCAGGCAAGTGGCTGGAGGGCAAAGCACGAACGAGCAGAGAGCTGGAACCAGGAGAATCCGAGGGCTGAGAACAAAACAAGCACAGGGTAAGTTTCTTTCAAATGTATTCACAAACTGGCTAGAAGCATAAATACCGTGTGGCATAAAATGCTTCAGCGAAGAGCAGAACTCGACTGCAGCCTTAAGTAGAGGTGGAACTCGTCAGGTGGATGACCGTCAGCTGTGGATGATTGGCGGCCATCTTGGGCTGCAGCAGGTGCCACTCTTACAGTACCCCCCCTCAAGGGGCGCCTCCAGGAGCCCCGACGCGCTTCTCTGGGTGAGCCCTGAAGAAGGCGGTGATCAGACTGGGGTCCAGGATAAAAGAGCGAGGGATCCACGACCGTTCCTCAGGACCGTAACCCTCCCAGTCCACAAGATACTGGAAACCTCTCCCACGACGGCGCACATCCAGAATGGCACGAACGGTGAAGGCTGGATGGTTGTCAATGAGACGAGGAGGGGGCGGAAGGTTGGCAGGCGGACACAAAGGACTCACGGAAACGGGCTTGACCTGGGACACGTGAAACGTCGGATGAACCCTCATGGAAGCTGGCAGCCGAAGACGAACCGCAGCGGGGTTGATGACCCGGACGACAGGGAAAGGCCCGATGAAACGAGGTGCCAACTTTCTTGGGGTGTCCTTCAAGGCGATGTTCCTAGTGGAGAGCCAAACCCTCTGACCCACCTGATAGGAGGGCGCAGTAGATCGGTGGCGGTCCGCAAACCTCTTATTCTGGGCGGCCGTGCGGAGGAGTGCCGCCTTAGCCTGGCGCCAGATACGCCGACATCGTCTGAAATGGTGCTGCACTGACGGCACAGCTATGTCCGACTCCTGGCTGGGGAACAAAGGAGGCAAATATCCCAGCGACGCTTCAAAAGGAGTCATACCTGTGGCTGCAGACGTATGGGCGTTGTGAGCGTACTCCACCCAGACCAGATGTCGACTCCAGGCAGAGGGATTGCCCTCAACGAGACATCGAAGGGTGGCTTCAAGCTCCTGGTTGCACCGTTCAGCCTGACCGTTGGACTGCGGGTGGTAGCCGGAGGTGAGACTGGTCGACGCCCCCAAGGCACTACAAAAACTGTGCCACACCTGAGAGACGAACTGGGGACCCCTATCCGACACCAAGTCAGAAGGGACACCGTGTATACGAAAAACGTGCTGTACCAGGAGATGAGCTGTCTCCATTGCAGAAGGCAACTTGGGAAGAGGTACAAAATGGGCTGCTTTAGAAAACCTGTCAATGATTGTGAGAATGGTGGTGTTACCCTCAGAAGGAGGCAGGCCGGTGACGAAATCAAGAGCGATGTGGGACCATGGGCGACTGGGTGTGGGCAATGGCCGAAGAAGACCTGCAGGGGGTTGAGTACCGGTCTTGTTTCTGGCACATGTGGGACAAGCTGCAACAAAGTCTTTAACATCTTGGGATAAAGTAGGCCACCAGAAATGAGTCTTGGTTAATGATAACATACGTGTAATACCTGGGTGACAAGAGAGCTTGTTCGTATGCACCCATTCAAGTACTTTGGACCTCATGGCGGTGGGAACGAAGAGCGTGCCAGGAGGTCCTGTGCCAGGGTCTGGTTCCAAACGATGGGCATCACGAACCTCCTGGGCAATGGGCCAGGTGAGTGCCCCAATGATGCAAGCCGGGGGTAAGATGTTCTCTTCAACTTCTGGAGCATCTGGAGGAGAGAACTGACGAGACAAAGCATCGGGTTTAACATTTTTAGAACCCGGACGGAAAGTCAATGTGTAATTGAATCTGTTGAAAAACAGTGACCAGCGTGCCTGCCGGGGATTTAGACGTTTAGCGTCTCTGAGGTAAGTGAGGTTCTTATGGTCAGTCCAAATAAGAAAAGGTAGCTCAGTGCCCTCAAGCCAGTGACGCCATTCCTCTAGTGCTAGTTTAACAGCAAGTAGTTCTCTGTTGCCCACGTCATAATTCCGTTCAGCTGGGGACAGACGGCGAGAGAAAAATGCACATGGGTGCACTCTGCTGTCCAAAGGTGATCTCTGTGATAAAACTGCTCCTACCCCAGTGTCTGAAGCGTCTACCTCAAGGATGAACTGACGAGTGCTGTCTGGATGACAGAGGATGGGAGTGGAAGAAAAAAGCTGTTTTAGCTTACCGAAAGCAGAGTTGGCTTCCGGGGTCCATCTGAAATTTCTGTTGATGGATGTTAGTTGTGATAGAGGCGCTGCGATGCGACTGTAGTCCTTGATAAAACGTCTGTAGAAGTTTGCAAAACCCAAGAACCGTTGAAGTTGTTTCCTGGTCTCAGGGACCGGCCACTCCACCACTGCCTTAGTCTTTTCCGGGTCTGCCCTGTAGTGTCCTTCTCCAAAAATAAAACCCAAAAATGCAACAGAAGAAGTGTGAAATGAACATTTTTCACCTTTTACGAAAAGTTGGTTCTCATACAGTCTTTGGAGCACCGTCCGGACATGCGTGACATGTTCATTCTCATTCCTGGAATAAATGAGAATATCGTCCAAGTAAACAAACACAAAATCACCAATAAAGTCTCTCAAAACATCATTTACCAGTGCTTGAAATACTGCAGGGGCATTAGTGAGGCCAAAAGGCATGACAAGATACTCAAAGTGTCCCAGGGGCGTCTTAAAAGCTGTCTTCCATTCATCACCCTCTCTGATACGGACAAGGTGATAGGCATTACGTAGGTCCAATTTGGAGAAGATTGTGGCTGGTTGCAATTGCTCATGGACTGAGTCAAGTAGTGGTAAGGGATATTTGTTCTTTACGGTAATACTGTTCAAACCCCGATAGTCAATACAAGGGCGTAGAGTCTTGTCTTTCTTAGCAACAAAAAAAAACCCTGCCCCTAGTGGAGAAGTAGATGGACGGATGATACCTGAATCCAAAGACTCCTCGATGTAGGCTTTCATGGATCCACGTTCAGGACCCGAGAGGTGATACAAACGGCTAGATGGCAGAGGAGCTCCAGGAAGAAGGTCGATGGCACAGTCATAGGGACGATGGGGAGGAAGAGAGAGAGCCCTCACCTTACTAAACACTGGAGACAGATCATGATACTCAGGTGGAATGTCGGATAGATCAATGTTCTCGGCTTCTTGTTTACTGGTTAAAGGGTTGGAGATGCCTGAGCGAAGGCAATTCTTCAAACACTTGTCACTCCATTTCTCTATCCGACCAAACTCCCAATTGATGTGGGGATTATGGTTCTGTAACCAGGGAAACCCTAAAATCATTTGAGTGTTGGGTGAATCAAACACAAAGAAACTAACAGATTCATGGTGATTACCAGATGTGATTAAATGCAAGTTTTTAGTCTTAAAGCGAATCTGTGCCAAAGTCTCCCCAGTTACTCCAGTAACAGAAACAGGGTCAATGTCCAGAACGGGGAGAGCAAATTCCTTAACTAAATCATGACTGATTAAATTTTGTTCAGCACCAGAGTCAATCAATGCTGACACAGGAAAACGATTTTGTTCGAACTGAATGACAGTGGGTAAAGTTAATCTACGCATGGAAGTAACAGATGAAGTGCCCACCAATAACTTCCGTTCTATTGGCGGGCGTTTACGTTTCCCAAAAGTGGGCATGAAGCAACATAATGTCCCTCCTTTCCACAATACATGCATAAGTTGGAATTCATACGTCTCATTCTTTCACTTTCTGTCAATTTAGTCCTACCAATCTGCATGGGTTCAGGTTCAGGTAATGCTAACTGAGTTCCAGTAGATGGCGGTAGCGAGCTTCGGAACTTGGCACCAAATTTATATTCCCCACCTGATGACGTGGAGAAACCGGAAGTGTTGGGTCTCTGGTAGTTGTAGTCCCGTTCTCGGCGACGTTCCCGGAAGCGTTCGTCAATGGAGATCGCCAAATTTATTAGTGCGTCGAAACTAGGAGGTTCATCTCTTGCTGCAATCTGGTCCTTAACATAATCCGAGAGAGAGTTCAGAAATGTACCTTGGAGCGCCCTGTCGTTCCACTCCGTTTGAGCCGCGAGAATGCGGAAGTCCAGAGCGTGTTCGGAGACGGGTCGTCTGCCCTGATGTAAACCCAACAAACGCTTCTCTGCGTTGGGTTGTTGCAACGGCCGGTCGAAAATCCTGCGGAACTCGTTCAGAAACTGGTCGAACGACACAAAGTCCAAATCATGGTTGTGGAGGTAAGAAGATGCCCACTGGAGGGCTTTACCTGCGGAACTCGTTCAGAAACTGGTCGAACGACACAAAGTCCAAATCATGGTTGTGGAGGTAAGAAGATGCCCACTGGAGGGCTTTACCTGAAAGTTGACTGTTCAGATAAGTTATCTTAGCGATGTCCGTGGAATAAAGTTGAGGAGCTCCTTTGAAGGCGAGTTTGCACTGTAGGAGGAAGCCTTCACACAACGCTGGGTCTCCTGAGAAGAGTTCAGATGGTTTAACCAGTAACTGTTGAGGAGAATGAGAGTTATTGCTTGAACTGGTGCTGGGCGAGTTTGAGTCTGAGGTGGCAGCAGGAGCTGTGGGAGGAGAAATAGCAAGATGCTGGTGAAGATTCTCAGTCGTCCAGGACATGATGAAATCAAAAAAGGCGTTCAATACCAGTTGATCCTGTATTGAACGCCTTTTTTGAGAAATAGCAAGTTTCTTCTGTATTGTGTTAACCATACCTCAGAGTACTAGCATGTCAGTTTGGGTCTTATGTTGTTGACTTAATATTTGTTTTAGCATCCCCTCTACTGAAGTTTGGCCTGTGGCCTGCGAGGAGGAAGCTTGTGCGTTCATGGTCTCGTTCTGGGTTTTGTTTTGGCTGAAGCATTAACTGTTATGATTTCAAAAGGGTAACCCAGTTGGTAACGAGACCCAGAACGACACAAGACAAAAAAGGTGCAAAAGTAACAGTGTTTATTATTTACAGTGGGAATATCTATTTACAAATGTACAAGGGTCCTCTGGATTTCCTGGAAGATGAAAAGAGGACAGTCAGATGGGTTTGATCAGAAAGTTCTTCCATGGGTAATTGCTTTCGTTTGTTTATTGTTTCCTTACGGATGAAAAGAGGAGGATGTTCCAGAGTGTCCTAAAGTCCTTGAGATGGAGTCCCAAAGGGCGAGCGAGGCAGGCAAGTGGCTGGAGGGCAAAGCACGAACGAGCAGAGAGCTGGAACCAGGAGAATCCGAGGGCTGAGAACAAAACAAGCACAGGGTAAGTTTCTTTCAAATGTATTCACAAACTGGCTAGAAGCATAAATACCGTGTGGCATAAAATGCTTCAGCGAAGAGCAGAACTCGACTGCAGCCTTAAGTAGAGGTGGAACTCGTCAGGTGGATGACCGTCAGCTGTGGATGATTGGCGGCCATCTTGGGCTGCAGCAGGTGCCACTCTTACACTAATTCATCGATCCGTAACTCCAATTCCATTATTTTTTGTCCTTCAAAGTTATTTGTGATTTTAATTGATTAATCTCATCAAACAAGCCCATAAGTTGCTTTTGTTGAGATGTTATTTTCATAAGTTCAAAACTCATGAAGTTTAACAATCTCTTTATTTCTTCAACATCATCAGAGTTTTGCTCACTCAGAGCTTGTTTGTCCCTTTTGGATTTATTTGCCATCTTCACTAAGAGCCGACTCCCAATGTCAATAAATCCACAAAAAATGTATGAGTGAATAGGCCTGGTCATCGACCCACATTACCAGCAAAGCTGGTCTGAAAGGAGAAGAAACAGACCTCCTCCACGGCCGACCGAGGTCTTCCTCAGCAGCAGCTGCTCCAGCAGATGGAAGGTAGAGAAAAGTCAGTGCCCCACGGCGCCATCGGCCGACAACAGCCACCTCACGCCGCTCCAACACCACAGATTTTCAACTCCGCCGAACGACAGCCTGCGCTTGTCCAGAGCCCCCCTCGAACAGCCCCAGAACGGTGGCCGGTAAGCCTTGGATCCAACCTCCAGAGAGCGAAACAGGCCTTTCAGTCCAACAGCAAGGCAGACGCCGACTGCGGGAACTCCCACGCCGCTCAAACTCTGAAACTGGTCCAACGCCGCCGATGTTCCAACGCCGTCGATTCACAACCCCGCCGAACGACAGCCTGCGCTCGTCCAGAGCCCCCCTCGAACAGCCCCCGGACGGTGGCCGGCAAGCTTCGGATCTAACCTCCAGAGAGCGAAACAGGGCTCTCTCTGTCCCAACAGTCCACAAGGCTGACGCCGACTGCGGGAGCACCGCCCTACCCAGAGGCAGCAAACAACCGAGGTTAGATTAGATTACTGCTCGTTTAATTAAATTGAGAAAGATTGGTTTTAAAGAAAAAGTCCAGAATATGTTATTAGTTCAGTCCACATTGCCTGGATTGATCTGCTTGAGTTTTCAATGTTTTTATGACTCCCAATAAGCGGAGCGTTCCTCAGTACGTCCGCTCGCGGCAGCCATCTTCCCCTCATCTTTGACTTGAATGGTCAAATTAGCTGCTTTTTTCTGGGGCGGTGAAGTTAGTTTGACGGTGGGTCAGTCCAAGCAGCAAGCAGAATGAAGGTGGGGAGACCATGGCAAGCCAATTGTATCATTAAAAGCTGGTGAAGATTCTCAGTCATCTAGGACATGGAAAATTAAAAAAGTTCAAGAAAAAAAAACATTCAAATATAAAGTATAATAAATAAAGTCCACTTTTTATCTTGATATATATAATATATAGTATAATAAATAATGTCCAGTTTTTATCTTGAACTTTTTTGAATTTGTCATTATAGCCACGTTTACCTATTACATGATACAACAGCATTACATGCAGCTATTACTACTCTGGTGCTGTCAAGTGGCTGAAAGTGGTACTGCTTAAAAAAATTCAGCCAGAATGAATGAAAACATTCATATCTCAGCCAAAAAATGTTTTTTATTTTGGGAAAAAAATCCATAAATATGTTGCTTTGGCCTATAAGTTGTAGGACATGTCAATTGTGCAAAAAAAGTGTGACTTACAAGGTGGAAAATAAGTTAAATCTTAAACTGAACTAAGCCGCTGATAAATACTGCACCATCTTATCAGGACTATGGAACTTTTATACAGAGTCCATGGACAACTCACTGCCTTTCATGAACTCCTCATGCATAAATGTATTGTGACATCATTTTATATTGCTTTTTATGTTGAAATGTCTTTTTTTTTTTGCAACTTTCACGCTGTGCCCCGGCCAGGACATGGTGCGAGATTTTGTTTTATTTTTTTACCTCCTCCACCCTCTTGTGTTCTCTTTTCCTTATCTGCTTTATATGTCTGTATGTAACAGGTCTCTTATAAATGAGTCCTCGAGGCTCAATGGGAACTAACCTTTATAAATAAAGGTTGAATGAATTAAAAACAATCATTGTACGTTATAAGAATTGTGCTGGTGAAGATTCTCAGTCGTCCAGGACATGATAAAATCAAAAAAGGCGTTCAATACAAGATCAACTGGACTTTATTTGTTGCAGAAAACGTTTCACCCTTTATCCAAAAGGCTTTTTCATTCAGAATGGCAGCTGTGAGACAGAGAAGTTTTATACAGGCTGACATGCCATGCACCAACATATGCAAATTGGAAGCTGAAATAACCCCACACATACCTGAGATGGTGCGTGGCATGTCAGCCTGTATAAAACTTCTCTGTCTCACAGCTGCCATTCTGAATTGAAAAAGCCTTTTGGATAAAGGGTGAAACGTTTGCTGCAACAAATAAAGTCCAGTTGATCTTGTATTGAACGCCTTTTTTGATGTTATAAGAATTGTTATTATCATCATTATTTTTTATTAGTATTTTTATTATTATTATGCCTTGTGCTGAATTTTGTATTTTGAATAACTCTTTTTTTGTTTCAAATGTGATTTTTGTTTTGTTTTTGGTCTTTGTGCTTGTATTATATTTCACTGGTCTGCTCTCCAGCTCGTCTAGTTTGTCTGGCCACCTGCTTCCCCTGTCACACCTGATCCTCATTTGTTATCATCACACCTGCCCCTTGTCACTTGTTATCTTTCCCCCCAGTAAATATAGTCCCTGTCTTTGATAGCTCCTTGTCAGCTCCTCATAGTTCTTTGTTTGTCCCTGTGGGTTTCAGTTGTTGCTTTCAGTTTATTTGAACTGGTAATTAAAAGGTCTGACTGCTGCCCCCTGCGTGTCTGCGTTTGTGTCTTTTCACCAGTCATACTTACATAGTAACTAGTTACTAGTACATACTAGTTCTAAAAAGTACAAATATTCTTTGTGAACATATCACAGTTTCCACAACTGTTTTCTTCCTCACAGAAACTGAAAATGATTCAAAAACACTGTGGTGGTCATGTCAGGCCTGGATGTGGTGAAACTGTAAACGCAATGAGTAAAAGGTCATCGCAAATACAAGAGCAACACACTGGATCTTTTATGTGGACTGACATCACAGTACAGTGTCCATTAAGTGTCACATTAAACTACTATTGACAGGGAGTTGTTTCAGACCAAATATGCAAATATAATGGACTCTTTCAGGCACTGCTGACTGAAGGGTTTTCTTCACTGTGTCAACACACGGTAAACATTTCTATACCCAAATCACTGCCTTTTAAAACTGTTTCCATGTTTAAATGTGGATTGTGGATTTTTTTTCTGCAATGTTTGCTTTAGTATTGTTCACAGATCAATATAACGATGAAATAAATTTGACCTAAGATTGGTTAGTGTAGTAATGAGTGCTTTTATTTATTTTATTTATTTATTTAAGTTAGGACAATGCATATTATTACTGCATATTCCAATTTTGCCTCTATACCAACATCAACTACTACCTCATACATATACTGTGTACATTAACTCATATGCTGCTTTGCCACTCTTTGCAAATGTCAATGCTAGAACCTTCAGTTTATTTTATAGATATACTTTTTATACTTTTTTGATACTACTATGCAAAAACTCAGGACAGTATTACACTTTTATTATTTCATTCTATGCTTATGTTTATTAAATGTTTCAGTGTTTTAGTGTTTAAATGGTTACTGTTGCACCGAGGGACTGAGAGAAACGCAATTTCAATCCTGTGTATGTCCTGTACATATTGCAGTTCTGACAATAAAGTTGACTTTGACTTTGACTTTGATTTAATCAACATGACAGCAGTAAGCATCAATGTAAATATGCCGGAGTTAGCACAATAGCTGATTTTCATCTGTTGTCCTAAGGCAGGTAAGAATAAGAAACATCCCATAAAACAAAAGAGCAGAGAAAAATACAAACACCACCTATATAGCACATAACACAACATAAAATTACAATACAAATATGATGCCATAAGAAAATAGACAAAGTAATCTACACATGAGTGCACTTCTGATTAGTTTTCAGCCAAAGTTTCAAAGAGTTTTTAAAGCCAGAGTACCGTAGGTGCCACAGTTCCTGATGGAAACTGGCAGTGTGTTCCATGACTGCGTGCCTCTGATGGAAACCAACATTTGGCCAAATTTAGTCCTGCGCCGCTGCACATCACAATCTCCTCTGGTCAGTGCTCTTGTGTTTACCATACTTTTCGGCATTTAACACGCTCCTGTGTATAACCCGCTTTGTCCAATTATTGTCAATAAATTGGAAAAATCCATAAATAACATGCTTCGCCCTATAAGACGCATCTATCAAGATGGTGTAGTGGTAGGGCTTTTGACTTGGGACCCGAAGGACGTGGGTTCGCGCCCCGGCCCCGGCCACTACACACCTTGGGGTGTCTATGAGTGCACATCTAATTCTCCAGCTCCCCGAGCGCGACTACGCTGCTCGTTGCACCACCTGGTGGTGGTTGGGTTAAATGCAGAAGACCAATTTCGTCTGTCAAGTATGGGAAACATACACAGATGACAAATGTGACAAATTATTATTATTATTATTATGTGTCACTGCTGCGCGACGCGTCAGCGCCTCATTTGCCCTGCTGAAAATGGCGGCCACGGAAGCGAGCGAGCACCGAAGAACTTCACAAGATTAACACGGTAAAAACATATATTTCTTTGCTGAGAAAAAATATATTTCTTAGCTGACATTATAGCACAAGGGTTCCTGAGCTTAACCGTTCCTAAATCAATTCACGAAATGGTCAAATCTGCTGGATTATAAATGGTTTCGGTTTGACTTCTTCCAAAACAGTCTTGTGCGCTACTAAAATATATAATAAAAAATTTAATTTTATCTCAAATGTCTTATACAGGTCAACAGTTTGTAAATGAAAACCCATATAATTACACTCTGTAAGCAGAAAAAATATATGTCGAGTGGTTTAAGAGCTGTTTATCTAAACAGTAGGTATCTGTTTGCGGTAGCAACAAAGCTATCGTAAAAGAGCAATTTTTTTTTAGCTCTAAATATCTTCTGCAGTTAACAGTTTGTAAATGACCCCCAAATAATTACGCTCTGTATGTTTCAAGAAAATCTGCTGTGTCGTTTATAAGTTATCCTGCTAAAAAAAACAGCTAACATCACAGCTAATAGCAGCTACCTCCAGAGCAGGAGGCCGGGCAGCAACAGAGCAGTCCGAGCAGAGGAGGCTTTTTTTGG
>JBBPBX010036423.1:21487-31491 GCA_038048925.1 Garcialebias charrua | reverse complement strand
ATTGCGCTGGGGGACCAAGTGGACGGGGCCATGCATGGAAGGTGCGTCCGGGTGTTATTGTTTTTAAAAAATTCAATAAGTTTTAGCCTTCTATGATACTTTTGGATTTGGAACCTACTAGACAGAAGTTTCTCATGCAGGTTGTAAACAGGTTTGGCTGGTACAAAAGTGAGACCTTTGTTTAAAACCTTGATTTGTGTATTAGACAGTTTACAGCCAGTAGATAAGTTCAAAACATTGCTAAACCCCTCTGAGTGTGAAGTGCTTGAGGGGGAAGCTATTTTACCACCTTGCGTTTTGATACCTTCTGTAGGTTGGTTGTTGGATCATCGGTGGTGCAGTCTGTTGGTGGAGTTTTTCTGTCCCGGAGGCTACGGCCCCCTGAGTCTTTGTTATGCAGCGGTGTTAGACGGGGTAAGGAACCGTTTGTTCCTTTGGACTGAGGTCCAGTCGGGAAGTCCAGAACAAACTCTTCCTCGCTGTTTGGGTCTTCTTGGATGAGTTCGGAGGCGAGTACGGTGGCTTTGATGAGACGATGTGGTGGCTGGATCTCCCTCTCGATCTGCTGTGTGCTGCTGTTGGTTTCACGTTGTGGCTTTGGCGGCAGCGTTGCGGCGGTTGGGGCAGTCTCTGGTTGCTGCGGTGGGATCCTCTCGATGACGACTGTCACTGAGCGTGGTGGTGGTGGATCCTGTGTCGCCGTCGAGGTGCTGGTGCGGGTGAGTTGAGGCTGTTGATCCACTTGTGGTGGTGTCGGTGCTGGTGCTGGTGGTTCTGGTTGCAGTGTCGTCTCCGTCCCCGGGGGGTTGGTGCGTCTCTCTTCTTGTAGGGTGCGTTGAATGAAGGAGGTGGTGGGGGATCGGTCAGGTTCCTCCCAGAGAAGTAGGGGGTCCCCCTGAGGAATTTCTCTGAGGATCTGTTGGGCTTGGTTGATGGTTGAGGTCAACAGCCGTTTGCCAAAGTTCTTACGGGCCCAGTTGACTGCGACCTGGAAGGGGGCCTCCATCTCGGGTTGCGGGTGTCCGATGAGGTTAACTTTGGCTTGCGTCAACAAGGCTTCGTAGTGGTCTTGAAGGATCTGTTGAGTGGTGCGAGCCCAGTTCTCAGCGTTGCTTTGGATCCGGGCTGTGGTGATTTCACCTGGCACTGCTGGTTTGATCACTGTGGCCAGGTGTTCTTTGATCTTTCTGATGGCTGGCGGTTCACCCCCTTGGAGGTTGGCTAGATGATGGCATGCTTTGATAAGGTTGTTGGCTAACCTTGCTCTTCTTTTGAATGTTGCATCTGCCGGTGGTTGGGAGTTGGGTTGTGGTTGTTGTCGGTTGCTGCGTCGGTCGTTGCGGCGGTTGACATCCTGGTCTGAAGTTGAGGGTTGCTGGTTCCTTGTAGGATGTTGGGGTGGTGGGGGAGGAAGGCGTTGGTCCCACCGTCTGTTGTTGTTTGGGTGTTGTTGATGGTTGGGTTGGGGATAACCTCTGCGGGGTTCCTCCCATCGTGGTTCCTGTTGACGTTGGTTCCATCGTTGTTCTCCTGACCCCCAGCTTGGGTCAGGGTAGTAGTGGGAATGGTGATAGTTGTTGTTGAACCCCCCCTGGGGTTGGTACCACTTGCCTCTGTCTTGGTGATGATCAGAGTCATGGTAGAACTCCCTCTGGTGGTTGCGTGGGGGGTGTCGAGCTGGAGAGCGTCTGCTTCTGCCCCGGGGTTCACGGGGATCCGGGTCTCTCCTCAGGGACGGCCATCGTTCGTGGGACAGCCCTCTTCTGGTCACCGAGGCGTAGGATGGTCGGTGAGGTGGGTAGGCGTTGTGGTGGTTGTCGTACCTCCACCCTGGTTCCATGAGGGGCCTCGGGCTCTGGTACCTCCTGTGGTGGTCCGAGCGTTGGTGGGATCGTCCCTCTCGTTCGCCTCGTCTCCTGTGGTGGACCGTGGTCCAACCCTGGTCATCTGGTTGCTGCATCCAGGGCATGTTGAAAGGGTTTCTTTGCCTGGCTTGGGTAAAAGAAACCTCCACAGGAAAAAGAGGCTGGAACCGTTTTAAATTTCAAAAAAGTGAAATTTATTGAAAAAAATACAGGTAAAAAGCAAGCTAATAGTCGACGTTTCGATCCATTCGGGATCTTCTTCAGGAGTTTAGCTTGCAAAGCAAGGGCTAAGGAACCACTAGACAGTGTGGTATCCTGTAGCAAACTGAGGTATGACTGGGGCTAGTTGCCCTTTATAATACACCCCTCAAGTTTATTTACATATACAGGGTAAACAGAGATCAGAAAGAATGTAACACCTTTGGCAGGGTCATTACTCATACAGGGTAAACAGAGATTACAATGTAACACCTTTTAGGGGGTCTTTGTTCTTTAAGTACCCATTCACTAGGTCATCTCCCTTGGAACATTTCCCTTGGAGTACCCATCAAGAGGGCCCTTAGGGTGGTTTGAAGGAATTAACATTTAGGGTGTAAACAAACTTTTCCATTACAGACAGTGGAAATGTACCTCTGAGCCAGAACAGGACTTCAAGAGTTTTTTGAATACACAGAGTACAGTCCAGTGAAACAAAACAAAACAAAATAAAATAAAACCAAATCAAATAGACACAGTGTGTTCCCGGTCTGCGTGGTAGAACAGACTCCAATAAATAAAATAAAATAACATTAAATTAAAGAAATAAAAATAAAATAAGGATATTACCCCTTGGACACCCTAGGGAGAGAGACAGGTGCACAGGACCGTGGGTACCCCGGTAGGAGGCACTGGCTGATTAGATCAGAAAGGGGGGTTGTTCTGCTGTGGTGAGACAGCAGAGATGCACTCTCCATCCTGCCAAGGGTACATGGTCCGTGCAGGGGAAGTGGTTAGGGTTAGGGAAGAGAAGAGGTTTTGCTACAATCCGACAGTGACGACTCCAAGGGGTCCCCATCCGAAAGACCGCCTGAAGAAGTCATGCCTGAATTGTGAGCAGGGGCAGGGGTGTTGAGGGGGTACAGGTTACTGTTGCAGTCCAAACAACAGGGAAGGTAGGGTTAGGGTAAGGAGGGGTTGTGGGTGTTTTAGGGTTAGGTTAGGGTTAGGGCCTGGGTTAGGTTTGCATGGTCTTCGACTGGTTAGGTTTAGGGTAAGGTTTTAGGGCTAGGCCAAAGGTTTGGGCCTGGGTGGTTAGAAAAAGGGTTTAGGTTACCATTCAAGTTGGGTGTCCAGGTAACTAATGGCTAAGTGGTACTGCCATACCACTCCTGCCAGTGTGCGTTGTTGATCTGACCAGAATCTATTACTTTCTAGAACTGTAGCTGAAAGAGAGTCTGGGCCATGAAGCTTGAAGTGCATAGGAATGGCACCTTTAGGACTACGTGTTCTGGACTGGAACCTGTAGTGGGCTAATATGGAGATCAGAGCTTTCTTGGTTATGCCTACAAACCGCGTTTGGCAGCGTTTACATGAGATTAGGTAGACACAGTTTTTGGAATGTATGTGTCCCGTTTTGTCTGTGGCGAAGACTTGTTTGTTATTGTGGTTTTGAACAAATTGGTGTTGCTTGAAAAGGCTTTGGGTGGCTGTTTTGTTTGAGTCTTGAGGTGTTGGAATCCTGGCTTTCACCAGAATGTCTCGGAGGTTTGGGAGTCTTTTGTAGGCTGTAATTACTTTGTACGGCCTGAAATGAGGGTTTTGTCCCAGTCCTGTGTTAAAGTTTTTACGAAATACCTTGGTCATGGTCTGTTCTGCAGAAGAAAGATTGGTCACCAGTGGGATGACTGGAGCCCGGGGTTGAGTGTTCTTAATCGCATAGGTTTTATAACACTTGCGTAGTAATGACCGGGTGTAGCCACGCTTGTGGAGTGCGCTAAATAGGGTTTTTGTAGCGGCTCTGAAGTCTGTTTCCTGCGTGCAAATTCTTTTGAACCGTAATAGCTGTGACCTGACCAGCCCTTGGAAAGTGTGGGTGGGGTGGTGGCTGGTTCTGTGAAGTAATGCGTGGGTGTCCGTTGGTTTGAAAAATACCTTGATGTCTAGGTGTCCGGTTGTATTGAAGTCTGGGCCCTTGAAAGTTGTTGTGTCGAGGAAGTCTACTGAGAGTGGGCTTGTGGTCGCTTTTAGTTTTATGGATTTGTTAAATGAGTTGAGTGAGTTCAGAAAGTCCTGAAACTCCTCATGTGCGTGTGGCCAGACCCCCCATATATCATCCAAGTATCTAAAATAGTGTGAGGGGAGCTTTTTGCAGGTACGCAGTGCCCCTGCTTCCCATTCTGCCATAAAAATGTTTGCATATGAGGGTGCGAATATTTTCCCCATAGCGGTACCTTTTATCTGAAGGAAAAAGTCCCCGTTAAATTCAAAGTCATTCCTAGTTAGGTTCAGATCCAAGAGTTGTAGGAGTTCTTGGTCTGCGCGGTCAAATTTTGGGTGTTTTTGAAAAGCTCTTTTGACACTCAGGATGCCCTCCTTGATGTCTATGTTTGTATACAGACTCTCTACATCCATAGTGAATAGTAACGCTTGGTTTGGGATGGGGATTGTTTTGATTTTTTCACAGAAGTCGTAAGTGTCTTTGATGTAGCTTGGGTGGATGGTAGAGAGTGGATTGAGGTAGTGTTCTAGAAATTCGGCTGTGTGATATGTTTCACTGCCACAATCGGAAACTATCGGACGTCCGGGGGGAATGGTATTGTTTTGGGACCATTTCTCTTTTTCTTTATGAATTTTGGGAAGGAGGTAAAATTTCCGTGCCCTAGGGTTGTCTGGGCCTAGGAGGTAGGCTTTTTGTCTTTGGTTAATGTTTCCATCATTATATAATTTTCTTATGATTTTTTCAACCATGGGCATGGTGTCTGGATAAATGGGTTTTTCTAATTTGACGTAATATTTGGTGTCATTGAGTTGTCTGTATCCTTCCCATAAGTATTGTTTTTTGTCTAAGATGACAATAGCGCTGCCTTTGTCCGCGGGTTTAATTATTATGTCCTGGTTTTCATTAAGTTGTTTAATGGTCTGAGTTTCTATTTGGGATAGATTGGGTTTATTTTTGGATGCTTTGTATTGGTAATCAAAGTAATAGCAATCTTTTGCTATGAGTTGGCGCATTTTCTGAGGTAGGTTTATTGCGCTGGGGGACCAAGTGGACGGGGCCATGCATGGAAGGTGCGTCCGGGTGTTATTGTTTTTAAAAAATTCAATAAGTTTTAGCCTTCTATGATACTTTTGGATTTGGAACCTACTAGACAGAAGTTTCTCATGCAGGTTGTAAACAGGTTTGGCTGGTACAAAAGTGAGACCTTTGTTTAAAACCTTGATTTGTGTATTAGACAGTTTACAGCCAGTAGATAAGTTCAAAACATTGCTAAACCCCTCTGAGTGTGAAGTGCTTGAGGGGGAAGCTATTTTACCACCTTGCGTTTTGATACCTTCTGTAGGTTGGTTGTTGGATCATCGGTGGTGCAGTCTGTTGGTGGAGTTTTTCTGTCCCGGAGGCTACGGCCCCCTGAGTCTTTGTTATGCAGCGGTGTTAGACGGGGTAAGGAACCGTTTGTTCCTTTGGACTGAGGTCCAGTCGGGAAGTCCAGAACAAACTCTTCCTCGCTGTTTGGGTCTTCTTGGATGAGTTCGGAGGCGAGTACGGTGGCTTTGATGAGACGATGTGGTGGCTGGATCTCCCTCTCGATCTGCTGTGTGCTGCTGTTGGTTTCACGTTGTGGCTTTGGCGGCAGCGTTGCGGCGGTTGGGGCAGTCTCTGGTTGCTGCGGTGGGATCCTCTCGATGACGACTGTCACTGAGCGTGGTGGTGGTGGATCCTGTGTCGCCGTCGAGGTGCTGGTGCGGGTGAGTTGAGGCTGTTGATCCACTTGTGGTGGTGTCGGTGCTGGTGCTGGTGGTTCTGGTTGCAGTGTCGTCTCCGTCCCCGGGGGGTTGGTGCGTCTCTCTTCTTGTAGGGTGCGTTGAATGAAGGAGGTGGTGGGGGATCGGTCAGGTTCCTCCCAGAGAAGTAGGGGGTCCCCCTGAGGAATTTCTCTGAGGATCTGTTGGGCTTGGTTGATGGTTGAGGTCAACAGCCGTTTGCCAAAGTTCTTACGGGCCCAGTTGACTGCGACCTGGAAGGGGGCCTCCATCTCGGGTTGCGGGTGTCCGATGAGGTTAACTTTGGCTTGCGTCAACAAGGCTTCGTAGTGGTCTTGAAGGATCTGTTGAGTGGTGCGAGCCCAGTTCTCAGCGTTGCTTTGGATCCGGGCTGTGGTGATTTCACCTGGCACTGCTGGTTTGATCACTGTGGCCAGGTGTTCTTTGATCTTTCTGATGGCTGGCGGTTCACCCCCTTGGAGGTTGGCTAGATGATGGCATGCTTTGATAAGGTTGTTGGCTAACCTTGCTCTTCTTTTGAATGTTGCATCTGCCGGTGGTTGGGAGTTGGGTTGTGGTTGTTGTCGGTTGCTGCGTCGGTCGTTGCGGCGGTTGACATCCTGGTCTGAAGTTGAGGGTTGCTGGTTCCTTGTAGGATGTTGGGGTGGTGGGGGAGGAAGGCGTTGGTCCCACCGTCTGTTGTTGTTTGGGTGTTGTTGATGGTTGGGTTGGGGATAACCTCTGCGGGGTTCCTCCCATCGTGGTTCCTGTTGACGTTGGTTCCATCGTTGTTCTCCTGACCCCCAGCTTGGGTCAGGGTAGTAGTGGGAATGGTGATAGTTGTTGTTGAACCCCCCCTGGGGTTGGTACCACTTGCCTCTGTCTTGGTGATGATCAGAGTCATGGTAGAACTCCCTCTGGTGGTTGCGTGGGGGGTGTCGAGCTGGAGAGCGTCTGCTTCTGCCCCGGGGTTCACGGGGATCCGGGTCTCTCCTCAGGGACGGCCATCGTTCGTGGGACAGCCCTCTTCTGGTCACCGAGGCGTAGGATGGTCGGTGAGGTGGGTAGGCGTTGTGGTGGTTGTCGTACCTCCACCCTGGTTCCATGAGGGGCCTCGGGCTCTGGTACCTCCTGTGGTGGTCCGAGCGTTGGTGGGATCGTCCCTCTCGTTCGCCTCGTCTCCTGTGGTGGACCGTGGTCCAACCCTGGTCATCTGGTTGCTGCATCCAGGGCATGTTGAAAGGGTTTCTTTGCCTGGCTTGGGTAAAAGAAACCTCCACAGGAAAAAGAGGCTGGAACCGTTTTAAATTTCAAAAAAGTGAAATTTATTGAAAAAAATACAGGTAAAAAGCAAGCTAATAGTCGACGTTTCGATCCATTCGGGATCTTCTTCAGGAGTTTAGCTTGCAAAGCAAGGGCTAAGGAACCACTAGACAGTGTGGTATCCTGTAGCAAACTGAGGTATGACTGGGGCTAGTTGCCCTTTATAATACACCCCTCAAGTTTATTTACATATACAGGGTAAACAGAGATCAGAAAGAATGTAACACCTTTGGCAGGGTCATTACTCATACAGGGTAAACAGAGATTACAATGTAACACCTTTTGTTTGTTTTTCAGATGATGAGTCCAGCTTTGAAGAGGCAGCTGGCAGCAGCACACAACAGACAGTGGCAGGTGATGGTGGCAGGTGATGGTGGCAGGTGGCAGAAGATGCAAGAGTCCCACGTCTTAGGAATCCCAAGAAGTTCACACATGTGCTTTAGAACAACTCAAAACTGATTTGAAAATGTTTCAATTCTCCACAACCATGTTTCTTTGTGCACTGACAGATCTGTAAATGTATTTTTTACACAGACATTAGGATTGATAGTTTATGGTACAATTAAGATGTCCTAACTTAATACAGTCAGGTGGTTTAATAAGGACTCTGAGTTTCTGCATGACTCACAGGATAAAAACACATTTGCTGTTCTATCAGATACAGAAACATACATTTTGGAAGTAAAATCGATTATTTTGTCACCAATTTTGTTTTCCGAAATCACATGCATACATCGAAATTGTGAAAGTATGTGATGAGTTGTTAAAGAAGTTACTGAATTACAGGTTACTGTAGTTTTTAAATGACCAAAGAATTTTTTTGTTGTCATCATTACAAGATGTGATCTGTGCACATCGTCTGTTTTGTACAAACGTTTTGAACGTTTAATTTTTATGTTTTTCTGATATACCTCAAATTGCACTAAGAATGAAACTTGTTTCAAACAAGCAATATCAATTGTTTACAAGAATTTGTTAACATTTTTGGTTCATTAAAGAGCTCAGATGTTCACTAGTATTTGCAGTTTTTTATTGTGATAATATATTTATACAAATGTTAACTGCATGTGAACACAAATACATGACAAGTATCGTTTTAGAAGAACTCTCTACTGTGACTTCAGCAACCTGAAGGTCATCTCTACCTCCACCTGACTGAGCAAAGGTAAACATTAAATGACTTGTTGAGGAGTCACACTGCACTAAAACCATAGATATACGGTAGGATCTTTTGTCGTATATCTCCGTATCCTTCACATATACTTATACTTATATTTCCAGATATTCCCGGAAATGGACCGCAATGATCCTTAAAAAATCCAAAAATCCGGATACTTATCTTTGGCAGACCCTTGACGAATAACAGCCACATTCATTTTGGATCTGCCGAAGATAAGTATCCAGATTTTGGGATTTTTTAAGGATCATTGCGGTCCATTTCTGGGAATATCCGAACACAGATCCTTCCGTATATGGTTTTAGTGCAGTGTCAGACGAGGAGAGTTTGGGTATCCTTTGACGAGCCAGTCCAACAGCGGGTATGCAGGGTCACAAACAATGAAGAGACGGACGTCCTTTGCTTCAATGTTCCTCACAGACTGCAAAAAAGGACATACCAATATTTAGTGTTCAACTTTTAATTTGTTTAAAGTTATGGTTCAAACAAATTTTATTTAAAAAAAAATCTTTACAGCTAAGTATGTCTACTGATTACTTAGCTGTAATGGTTTAATACTAAATACAATAGTAAATTTTAGCCTTACATTTTGGCAACATTTAACTATTTGCATTTAACATTTAACTATGCGTGGGTTTCCTCCGGGTACTCCGGTTTCCTCCCACAGACCAAAAACATGCTTGTTAGGCTGATTGGTGACTCTAAATTGACCCTGGGTGTGAGTGAGACAGGTCCCTCTTGTAAATGAGTCCCCATGACTCAACGAGGCTAGCCTGTATAAATAAAGGTTGAATGAATGAATGAATTTGTTTAAAGACATGGTTCAAACAAACATTTTTTTAGATAAAACTTTACAGCTAAGCATAAGCATCTCTACTTTGAGATACTTCTTAGCTGTAATCGTTGTAGTAAAACTAAATACAATATACTGTAGTAAATATTAGCCTTACTTTTGGCAACAGATGAGCCCTTTGATAGAGGTCTGAGTGGCACAGGACATTGGCATCATGCCTGGCATCGTGACACTGATGCTCCAGAAACAGGAAAACAGGAAGAATAGTAATTAATAACAAATACAGATGTATCACGCAGACAGGTTGAAAAGGAAAGGGCAAAAAAGTTTATTAGCATACAGCGTTTTTATTGTCTTACCAACAGTTGTCCACGACAGCTTGGAGGACAGAGGACGTCCAGCGCTCTCATCCTGTGAATAAAAAAACTAAAAGCACGCGCTGCTTCACCTGTAGTTCATTCAGGGAGTGCAGTAAAAACTCAGTCGCCGTCATTACAATCTGGCGCGGGTCCATTGACGCGTCTGTTTACTTTCGTCCCGGAAGCAACTTCTTCTTCTGTGGTTTTAACGGAAGTAACTTCTTCTTCTGTGTTTTTTTAAGGGGGAGTGTACCACTCTGCGCATGTCAGAACATCGGATCAGAATAAAAGCCTGCTGCATGTAAACACTCGTCATGAACGGATTGTGTCCATGTAAACGGTGCTATCTAATTATGCAATCAGAGCACATTTCAATCCGGTCACAAAATTTTGTCCATGTAAACACAGCTATTGTTATTTACAAGGTGCGCACGAGCAGCGTCTCATCTCCGTACGTCACAATGACGTTTGCGGAAATTCTCGGATTTATAGGGGCGTGTCACAGCGACAAAATTACCACCTATCTA
>JBBPBX010036423.1:0-17217 GCA_038048925.1 Garcialebias charrua | reverse complement strand
TTTAATGAAGTGCCCGCAGACTCTGATTTGTTACATTCAGACTGTCCCAGACAAACAGACATGTTTCACATAGCCTATGGGTAAAAGGTTGGATTTGTGTCACTTTGCCTACGGACTGAACAGAACCTTAAACACTTCATGTGGATGACTTCTGTCGGATTGTTCCATACAAATCTGTGGTGGAAAGAAGCTTTTATTTGCCCCTGTTACATTCCTCATATACATCCTTCTCCCCCCTAACCCTGTGAGGAGTATGTTGACTCCATTATCAGTGCCACGCTAAAATGTTACACCTCTACTGTAACTTTCATCACATCTTTTCCTCTTTCCTTCTGTATGTCCCTCTCTTTCCTCTTTCCCTTTATTTGAGCATTACTGGATTATACATATTCAACACACACACTCACACACACACAGTGACACAGACTTGCATGCCCTGCGTTGCAACCTGGGAATGTGTTGGGGGAAATCTCCGTCATATTTCTCAGGCCGATGGAAGATTCTGCCCGAGCCTGAAAACAGAATCAATAGAGGGACACACTGTCTGCGCTCAGCTTTAGCATACATTTGTGATGTGATCATTCTCAAACCTGCAGCTTCTTTGTGCGCTTTTATGGTCTGCTCAGATCACAATGTGGTTGTCTAAGTTCTTCAGAATAAAAACAAAGCACTGTGATGTACAGATTTAACTACAGGTAGTATCGATGCTGAATATTTAATGGAACTTATTAAAACTGTGTCCATAATTAATTCATACTTTTTGTTTTTTATCACATGCCGTCAAAGGCAGAGCAATGTTGCTTTTGTGCACGTCTGTGTTCCTTCGTCTGTACAGTTGATAAAACACTTAATAAATCACTGAACCAATTTTAAATAAAGTTTTCAGAAATTAATTACTGAATATGTATCTAACGTTTTGAGTTATCTTCATCCAAGTTGGCTGCCACAACCAAGTAGCCGATAGAGGCACACTCAAAATGGCTATAATTTTGTTAATTTTACAGATATTAAGCTAAATTTTGGTGAGGTAGTGGTTGAGACTGATCCTTAACTTTTATTTCTAAGTGCTAACTGATCACATAAGAAATGTCTTTAAAATGTTGTCATTACTTTTAAAATCTACTGTGTTTGCTGTTAGCGTAACTGCTGAACAAATTTACTTTCAGAAAGGAATTATTTGATGAAATCTATGACTACAATTTTGCTTTCAAGGTATTCCTTGTGTTCATATTTTAGTTTTATTCCCTTTGTGGCAGACAGTATTTCCCTGCTTTTTGATTATTTTTTATTTTATTTTTTTTACTTTGCCATAAGTTCAGTTCTCCCCCAGTGTTTTTCCTCTCCTGTACTCAACTCCTGCTCTTTACCACCCTCACCTGTCCCCAATCAGCCCAGGTGTTTCATTTTCCACGTATCCCTGCTCACATTATTCAGCCTCTTGTTTCACCACTTATCAGTTCAGCATTATTCAGTTTCCATGTCCTCAAGGTTTGTGCTTCCTCTTTTGTAGATACCTGAGGTCATCTGAGTTTTCTGATTAATTTAGTTTTGATGCCAAAACAGACTTTTTGTTTTACATACAGTATATTAATAACGTTGTTTTTTTTTGCACTCCTCTGTCTGCATTTTGATCAAATCCTTCGCAAACCCCAGAGCTTCAGTGGCATGTTTAATGAATGGACTCAGATGCAGACTGAAACTAGGAGATAAAATTCAATTCGGTTTATTTATATAGCTCCAAGTTACAAGAGAATCATCTCAGGACACTGAACAGAAACATTTACATAGATTAAAAAAGTCAATTAGTAAAAGTTCTCTATCTAAGGAAGCAACAGATTGTGTTGAATCTTCACTTTGTCACAGTCTCCCATCCTGAGCAAGCACAAAGGAGACAGTGGAAAGAAAAAACTCTCTTTTAACAGGAAGAACCTGCAGCAGTGCCAGGCTCAGGACAAGTGACCATCTGCTTCAACCATCTGGGTTTGAGAAGAACAGGAAGGAGAAACAGATAAACACAGAAGGACATGTGCAGATGTACCTTCTGTAGGAGGAAAGACAAGAACATGTGTTAAGATGGAAATACCGGCAATTACAAATGCAAACAGCAGAGTAAGTAAAGACAGCAGCAGAGTGAGAAAATGTGGCGCATGTGTCCTCCAGCAGTCTAATTTTATAGCAGCATAACTAAAGGATAGCTCAGGAAACCCAAGCCGACCCTAACTATAGGATTTATCAAAAAGGGAATTCGTAATCCCAGTCTTAAAACTGGACAATGTGTCAGTCTCATAGACAGAAACTGAAAATTGGTTCCACAAGAGAGGAGCCTGATAACTGAAGGATCTGTCTGAAAGCTTCAAATGACTGACATGGCAGCACACTAGAATGATCTAACATAATAAAACTCACCAGAATTTTGAAATGGAAACAAATTCCAAGTGTGAACGTTTCTGAGGACTGAAGACAATTAACAATGGACTGACAAAACAAGGAAATAGACGACGTAAATAACTAAAAACTAATGAACAGAACATAAACATCTGAACTGAAATAACCAAAAGTGAGAGTGCAGACTGAGGTGTAGGAACCAGAGCCATATAAAGTGAGAGTTGCGACACTTCCATCGAGTTCCGTTGTAAGAATGGAATGCGGAAGTCACGTGGGTCATGGAGGGGGCGATTCGTTCCATGGCTTTGGTTACAGACTGAAGCTGCCTGCAGTAGCGCTCTGTCGCCGCCAGAGGGCGCAGCTCCACAAGGTTTCCATAGCCGTTGTTTGGAACGATTGACCGCCTGTCGGCGACTTCAAAGAGTGTCAGAACTCTCTATATATATGGCTCTGGTAGGAACTAAACAGGAGAAAACTGAAGGGATAACACAGATGGCTCAAATAAAGACAACACAAGTACCAGAACTACAAACATCACAATGCTCAAACGTGAACTGAAAACTCGATCTCAAACACAAACAACCACAAAATAACAATGAACACACACCAATCCTCACAGTGGCACATATTAGTAATATCAAGATTTGTCCAAAACAAAAACATGATCATTTCTCAACATAGGATGATCTTAGTGTAAAATTCAAAAACTTGAAGGCAAGCATGTGACATGCATTCCTACAAGGAGTGCTGGGTTTACATCCTGAAGAAAAGCAAGGTATGTCACTGCAGATTTGTGAACATTATGCCATAAGAAGTAGGCAAGATGTTTTTTGAGGTTAGTACTTGGCTGTGCACTGGAGAAGCTCTGTGAAGGTGTTGAATGAATCCATCATCAGACCACTAAAAGGGGGATGTGGTTTGGGAAGTTATTGTGGGGAGTGTTTTGAGGGTATCAGTCTGTGTGCATCTGTGTGTGTACAGAGGTTGACCTTTGCACCCGCCCCAAAGTTTACCTTTCGGCTCACCTAAATGTCCGTATCTTCTTTGTCCCCTCCGTTCCATTCTACTTGTCCGACTCCTATATGGCTGAGGTATTTCTGCAGCAGTGTGTCAGGGTTAGTATTTACAGTGATGTCATGGCTGGACAGCCCTGTGTGCCTTGTTTACATCAGCACAAGGAAAGCTATTTATACATTTTTAAAGTCACACATGTTGAAATAAAAAAATCTGGGATCGAAAAAGAAGCTGTATGTTCCAATTTTTTGTGTTCATTTTGGCTCACTACATACTCACTTCAACACTTCTAATGCAATTTTGCATTAAATGTTTTGGCACCCAAGTATTTAACTTGACATTTGATATAATAAGATTTTTTTTTCTTCTTTCTGCTACCTTTCATTTTTATATTTTGTATGTTATCGTTTGTGGGATTGTTTTGTATTGTATTTTAAAATGAACACATTTTATGAAAAAAAAAAAAGAAAAGAATAAATAAAGACATTTATCAGCCTTTAAAAGCATTGAGATCATTGGTTGCTCTTACCGCAGCTGTTGTCTGATTCAAAGAGCACAGGAAATCAAGCTTTTATGATGTTAGCCCCTAGACTCGGGTATAACCTGTTACTTGATGTTCACTCTGCAATCTATATTCTTACATGATTCTCATCTGAAAACTCATCTTCTTTCAATTGACTTATAATTCAATTTAGTCATAGCAGTACAGTATTAGGTGTTCCCTTATCAGTCAGGTTCACTCAGTGCAACACATTGACTATGGGAATTGCGCCGTCGCGCGGTTCACCTGAAGTAATACAATCACGCCTTTTAAGGCAGGTGGGCGTCAGCGTCATCGATGAGGCCCCGCTCTCTTCGTATTTAAGAAGCTGATGCCCCACCTTTCTTTCTCTTTTTGCCCTTCACCTCGCTTACACCTGAATTTCGCAGGACTGATGACTCCGTGTGACAGGAACGCTCAACTGGAGGTGAGCTCGCTCCCTGCCCCGAGCGTCACGGAGGGCCTCTCTGCGAGCGCTAGGCTTAGCGGGAGGCTAACCTAGTGTCATCAACATTTTATTTTTCTGCTGTTTTGCCGCTCAGTTAGCTGACGCTAACTGCGCCACACGCTACCTGCTTAGCTAACGGAGCTAACAGGCTAGCCGCCGCGAGCAGCTCAGCGAGAGGACTTCTTTACCACGGTTAGCGGACGGCTAACTGGCTACAACTTGATGTCTCTTCTCGGCCATGGCTCCGGAGAAGAGGGAGAGAAAATCGAAGAACTCCAACAAGACTAGTAGGCCAGCGAGCCCTGGCTCCCGAGCCTGCTCCAGCGGATTTGGCCACTCCCTTTCAGCAATGGACACCCACGAGGTCTGTACGGTCTGCTTAGGGTTGCTACACGTGAAAACACTCGATGCTATGTTCTCGCGGATGGCTCCGGAGAAAGGAAAGTGGAAATTGAGTAACTCCGCTGCTAACTGGCTAGCTCCCATGGTTAGCCCGGCTAACCGAGAGCTTCCATGACAACGTGAGGCGGATGTCGGGCTCGTGCAGCGCTGCTAACAATTAGCGTTGCTAACATGATTAGCGTTGCTAACATGATTAGCGCGGCTACGAGCGGACAACGGAGGACTCCATTGTGAGGTATGTGAAAAACTGCTTAGTCTAGCTTGCTAACTAACCTTCTGTTCTGTCTGTTTCACTATCCTGTGTAGCCGAATCGACGATAGAGTTCATCCCATTGCTGCTAACTAAATTTGTCTACCGATTTCTGCTCTACTCTACGGCCCATTTAGCACCGCTAGTGGGCTCACGAGTACCTCCACATTTAGTTCATACTAACAAGGAGGCTCTCCGACCAGCAAAGAAAAGAAAAGCAGTCCAGGAGGAGGAATTTTTGCCTACCTGATCAGCTACGCTGACTGGTAGTTTCCCTGCGTCCACGGCGAGAACATCGTGATGCTGAGAGCTTATCCACCTACCGGCTAAAGGATGGCTCTCAGATGTCAACCATGTCAGAGTTCGAGGAACCCTGATGGAGTGGACAAGGGCGAGCGGAGGGAATCTCCTCCAAACAGGAGATAAGCCCAACTACTGCCCCCCGACGAAGCCTCCAATGATGGAGTAAGGCCTCGAGGAGGGAGCAGAGGGCTTTTCACAACAAGCTTCAACGATGATTGTCGAAACAGACGGACCCACTCCGGCTCCGCTTGACCTGTGCAACAGAACGGCTGAGTCTCTCAGGTGCCAAGACCTGTACCCCCACTGGGACAACAAATGGTAAATGGTAAATGGAGCTTATTTATATAGCCCTTTCCAGCCCCCCTGTGAGGAGCCCCAAAGCGCTTTACAATACCAGCCATCCACCCATTCATTCAGACATTTATACACCGGTAGTGGTAGCCTGCCTTGCAAGGCGCCATCCAGACCTACCGGGAGCAACTTGGGGTTAAGTGTCTTGCCCAGGGACACAACAACACATGGTGGGCGAACGCGGGATTCGAATCTCCAACCTTCCGATCGGGGGTCGACTGCCATTACCACTACACCACGGCCGCCCCAACAAGAGTCAAGATTGGCGGGTAACTATTCCTCCCGAGGCAGCAACCTCGGTGAGGCACGACACACCAATGTCCCCTGGTTTTTTAACTGGGTTCACGCGGTCAGGGTCGGCACCCAGGGCGGCCACCATTTCTCCCCTCCCACCCTTCTCCCAGTTCAAGACTGGGAGGGTAGGGAACTGACGGATCCGCCTCACATCCAGAACTTCAGCCACCAAGGCCTACCCAGCAAACCATGTCGTCTTCAGTAGTGAAGCTGGAAAGCATCCAGCGCGCATAGTGCTCCACGGCCCGCACGGCCTTGATGCTGTAGGCTCACCAGGCAGAAAAGCTGCAGGAACTGCAGGGGGCTACCAACAAAGGGAAAAGATGACAGAGCCGCTGGATGAGGTCCACAGGACTTTACTGCCCGCCCTTCGGGCACATCGGCAGTCGCTCGGCAGTGTGTTCATGCGGTTGTCGCACAGTGACACAGGCAACCAACATCCTTACTGATGAGGGCTTTTCCACCCACGGGAAAAGGAAATCCACACATATTCAAACCTCCTCAGGGTCCAAGAGACCATGGTGGAAGGGACAAAGATGTTCGTTAAAACACAAAACAAAGATGTTCGTTAAAACACAAAACATGTTCCCCTGTTTGTGCGATAAAGACAACATGTTGTTTTAAAGCATTAATAAAACCACATAGTGTTTTAGCGTCTTTGTGCAGAAGCCACGGGTAAACCCAGTACTTCTCCTGCGGTGCGGAGAGATAGCAGAGACCTGCATGATCCTGAGCTGTCCCTGCACCATTACAGGCATTTTCACCCACAGAGGGAGAGAAAAGGCAGCACTTTTACCACCAGTATCTGTGTTAAAGGGACACAGATTAACTGGTTCAGAACATTTAAACACACAATAACACTCAAATGCTTGTGTAATAAAGAGAAATTGCCGTTCACACATGACAATAAAGTCTCAAACTACTCAAGCTGTTCTGTGTCATGACTCGGCATCAAAGGGAAAACCCTACCATTTTTTTAATGCAACCAGTGTCAACAGAGAGCGTGGGGAGCCGCCTCACACAGGTAGCTCTAATAAAACTGCCCCCTCTAATAAAACTGTGTCCATCAAAGGACCCAGTACACATGCAAACCGAGCACGTGGGTCACATCTACTGTCACCCTTGGTCTGGGGCTGCAGTTCCACAAGCAGCCACCTCCTTTCACGGGGGTGCTGCCATCTTCCCTAAGCCCAGACAGCACTCATGTCTCTAGAGACGAGATCTCAGTCATGATGCAGAAAGGAGTGATCAGAATGGTCCTTGCTCACAACGTAAAAAAGGGTCATTAAAGCAAGTATTTCCTGGTCCCGAAACGGGATCAGGGCTTGTGGCCTATTTAGCATTTTTTCACGTCAGCAGCCTGCCTTGTCGCAGATAATATATCCGCTTTGCCTTCAAAGGTATCGCATTCGAGTTTTGGCAATGCCTTTTGGCTTGAAATCTGCACCTCGGTCATTCACGAAATGTCTGGACATGGCCTTGGTCCCACTGAGGGGTCAAGGGGTCAGAGTTCTGAATTGTCTGAACGATCTGCTCATCCTCTGACATGACAGAGTCCAGGCATAGCAGCTCACAGAGAGGGTGATGTCTCACCTGGAAACTCTGGGTTTCGTCATGAACCTGGAAAAGAGCAATCTGACTCCATCTATGATTACCGTATTTTTGGGTGTACAGGTCAACTCCATTATGTACTGAGCAAGGCTCTCAGAGACTCTGGTTTCATCCTTTCACCTCTGCCTGTCACTTTTTCAACCAGGCCGGAGAGTCTCCCTCAAACTGTACCAGCGTCTCCTGGGCCTCCTGGCGGCAACCATTGTCTGTGTGCCTCAGGCCTTGTGAAAAATACACCTTCTACAGATATGGCTCAACAAACAAATGTATCCTGCCCCTCCCAGAGGGACAAGGGTGATACTGATCAACACAGAGTAGATGAAAGCTCTGGAGCCCTGGAGGGCACCTTCAGAGTTCAAGACAGGCGTCACACTGGGACGAGTACTATCTCGTGTACTGGTCACCACAGACGCTTCAAAGGTGAAGAGGTCTCTGCAGAAACCAGTATGCCCAAGGGCTCTGGAAACAGCAGGAGGCAAAGCTCCACATAAATTTCCTGGAACTGAAAGCAGTGTTTTTTGTCCCTGAAGCTTTTTACAGGAAGGGATTGATTGCACAACAATATCCATCCATCCATTTTCTTCCGCTTATCTGGGGTTGGGTCGCGGGGGTAGCAGCCTAAGTAGGGAGGCCCAGACTTCCCTCTCCCCAGCCACTTGGAGCAGCTCCTCTGGGGGAATCCCAAGGCGTTCCCAGGCCAGCCGAGAAACATAGTCCCTCCAGCGTGTCCTGGGTCTTCCTCTGGGTCTCCTCCCGGTGGGACATGCCCGGAACACCTCACCAGGGAGGCGTCCAGGAGGCATCCTAACCAGATGCCCGAGCCACCTCAACTGGCTCCTCTCGATGTGGAGAAGCAGCGGCTCTACTCCGAGTCCCTCCCGGATGACTGAGCTTCTCACCCTATCTCTAAGGGAGAGTCCAGACACCCTGCGGAGAAAACTCATTTCAGCCGCTTGTATCCGAGATCTCGTTCTTTCGGTCACAACCCAAAGCTCATGACCATAGATGAGGGTGGGAACGTAGATCGATCGGTAAATTGAGAGCTTTGCCTTTCGACTCAGCTCTCTCTTCACCACGACAGACCGGTACAACGCCCGCTTCACTGCGGATGTTGCACCTATCCGCCTATCGATCTCACGCTCCAGTTTTCCCTCACTTGTGAACAAGACCCCGAGATACTTAAACTCCTCCACTTGGGGCAGGACCTCCTCCCCGACCTGGAGAGGGCATGCTACCCTTTTCCGGCTCAAGACCATGGCCTCAGATTTGGAGGAACTGATCCTCATCCCGGCCGTATCACACTCGGCTGCAAACCGCTCCAGCGAAAGCTGTAGATCAAGTGTTTCCAACCAGTCGCTCGCGGGCGACCGGTCGCCCGCCAGCTGGTTCCCAGTTGCCCGCGAAGCTCAACTTTGCTCTAACAGCTGACGAGCCGGCTCTCAGCTGTTAACAAGGTGAAATGTCCGTTGCTAAGCTTCATTCTAACTCCGGCAGAAGTGGTGGCGGTGACATTTCCGCTGCTCAGCTTCATTCTAACTCCGGCAGAAGCGGTGGAGGGAGGAATGACTATATGCCAATGTGCAGCAACGCTTTCCTCAGCCCTCCCCATCTTGTATGCTCACAGACATAGTCTCGCGAGTTTTGGGTGCGGTGACTGACGAGACTTTAGGTTCAGCAGTGGAGCTCGGTGCGTGAGAGCGCTGTGGAGTGAATGTTAGTACGCAGAAAACATGGAAGGAAAACTAGCGAACAAGCAAACGAAAACTTATTATTTTCACACAGAATGGGAGGAGGATTATTTTTTTGTTTATTCTAATTCGAAGTCTATTTGCCTCATCTGTAATTCAATAAATAAAAACAAGCTCGCAGCCCAGCAATCGGCCTTCACTCGGCCCAGCATAAAAGGTAAAGATAGCTTCCTACCATGTTAGCTGCTTCCTGGCTCAACATAAGAAGTCTTTCAGCGATGGAGAAGTTATGAAAGAAGCGTTTATTGAGGCTGCAGATGCACCTTTTCACGATTTAAAAAATAAAAGTGAGATCGTAGCTGCTATTAAAGACGTGCAGTTGTCCAGACAAACAGTGACACGGCCATGTGAGGGAATGGCTGTTGATGTGGAGGAGCAGCTAAAAAAGGACGTGGAACAACGTGAGTGTTTCTCTCTTCAGTTTGATGAGTAGCCTGTTACCAGCTACCTGTGTTATCCTTTTGGAAATGTTGATGTGGATGACATTGTGTCCAAATTGGTGTCTGTGTTTCAGCTGGACAGCTCTGGTGTTGAAAATGAGGTGTTGACTCTGCAAAATGACATTGGGATCAAATCCAGAGCATCACCTGGCGTGGATGGAGAGTTCTGGAGTCTGCTGTCAGAAGAAAAGTATCCTAACATCCGAAGATGTGCTTTGAACTTAACAGCACTTTTTGGATCGACCTATCTGTGTGAGTCTGCTTTTTCACACATGAAAATCATCAAGTCCAAAACCAGATCCACAATGACTGATGATCATCTGGAGACCTGCCTGCGCCTCGCAACCACCTCATACTGCCCCGCTTATGAGACCCTGGCCTCCTCCTCTCAGTGTCAGAAGTCCCACTAAGGTAGAGACACATTTATTTTATACAGCTTGCACCAGATGACACACCATCCTGCTGCACAGAGCAGCTGCCTAGTTTTGATATTTAGGTTTTATTGAGGTTTGAAATAGTTGTTGGAGATTTGTAAGTCTGCACCTTTGTAAGTCACTTTTTGTAAATAGTTAGTGTAAATGAGGGAGTTTTCAGTTGTTTATTCGTTTCTTTAAAAAAATATGGTGTGCTTTTCAAATATTGTGTTCTTTTACTTTGATAAAATACTTTAATTAAATAAAACTAGCAACACATTACGTTCTGTTTTATTTACTTTAAAGAAGTGAGGAGTAGAGAGATGAAAAATTATGTTTTTTGATACTGAGACTGGACGAGTAGCCCTCGGCAAACCGCCGACTTCAAAAGTAGCCCTTAGTTCAAAAAAGGTTGGGCACCCCTGCTGTAGATCATGACCTGATGAAGCCAATAGGACCATATCATCTGCAAAAAACAGAGAAGCGATTCTAAGGCCACCAAAACGGATCCTCTCAACACCTTGGCTGTGCCTAGAAATTCTGTCCATAAAAGTTATGAACAGAATCGGTGACAAAGGGCAACCTTGGCGGAGTCCAACTCTCACTGGAAATGAGCCTGACTTACTACCGGCAATGCAGACCAAGCTCTGACATTGGTCGTACAGGGACCTAACAGCCCATATCAATGGGCCTGGTACCCCATACTCCCGGAGTACCCCCCACAGAACCCCTCTAGGGACGCAGTCGAATGCCTTCTCCAAGTCCACAAAGCACATGTAAACTGGTTGGACAAACTCCCACGTACACTCTAGGACCCTGCTGAGGTTGTAGAGCTGGTCCAATGTTCTACGACCAGCACGAAAACCACATTGCTCCTCCTGAATCAGAGGTTCGACTATCCGACGGACCCTCCTCTCCAGAACCCCTGAATAGACCTTACCAGGGAGGCTTAAGAGTGTGATCCCCCTATAGTTGGAACACACCCTACGGTCCCCCTTTTTGAATAGGGGAACCACCACCCCAGTCTGCCAATCCAAGGGAACTGCCCCCGATGTCCACGCAATATTGCAGAGTCGCGTAAGCCAACACAACCCCACAACATCCAGAGCCCTAAGGAACTCAGGGCGAATCTCATCCACCCCCGGAGCCCTGCCACCGCGGAGCTTTTTAACCACCTCGGTGACCTCAGCACCAGAGATTGGAGAGCCCGACCCAAAGTCCCCAGGCTCCGCTTCCTCAGTGGAAGACGTGCCAGTAGGATTGAGGAGGTCTTCGAAGTATTCCGCCCACCGACTCACAACATCCCGAGTTGAGGTCAACAGCACGCCATCCCCACCATAAATGGTGTTGGTCGCGTACCGCTTTCCCCCCCTGAGACGCCGGATGGTGGACCAGAATCGCCTCGAAGCCGTACGGAAGTCATTCTCCATGGCCTCTCCGAACTCCTCCCACGCCCGAGTTTTTGCCTCAGCAACCACCCGAGCCGCATGCCGCTTGGACTGCCGGTACCTATCTGCTGCTTCCGGGGTCCCACAGGCCAAAAAGGCCCAATAGGACTCCTTCTTCAGCTTGACAGCATCCCTCACCGCCGGTGTCCACCACCGGGTTCGAGGGTTGCCACCACGACAGGCACCAACAACCTTGCGGCCACAACTCTGATAAGCTGCCTCGACAATAGAGGCGCGGAACATGGACCACTCGGACTCAATGTCCCCCGCCTCCCTCGGAATGTGTTCCAAGCTCTCCCGGAGGTGGGAGTTAAAGCTCCGTCTTATGGGAGACTCTTCAGACATTCCCAGCAGACCCTCACAACACGTTTGGGTCTGCCAGGTCTGACCGGCATCCTTCCCCACCATCGGAGCCAACTGACCACCAGGTAGTGGTCAGTAGACAGCTCCGCCCCTCTCTTCACCCGAGTGTCCAGGACATGCGGCCGCAGATCAGATGAGACGACAACAAAGTCAATCATCGAACTACGACCTAGGATGTCCTGGTGCCAAGAGCACATATGTACACCCTTATGCCTGAACATGGTGTTCGTTATGGACAATCCATGACGAGCACAGAAGTCCAATAACAGAACACCACTCGGGTTCAGATCAGGGGGGCCGTTCCTCCCAACCACACCCCTCCAGGTCTCACTGTCATTGCCCACGTGAGCGTTGAAGTCCCCCAGTAGAACAAGGGAGTCCCCAGGAGGCGCACTCTCCAATACCCCCTCCAAGGACTCCAAAAAGGGTGGGTAATCTGCGCTACCGTTTGGCGCATAGGCACAAACAACAGTCAGAGCCCGTCCCCCCACATGTAGGCGAAGGGAGGCTACCCTCTCGTTCACCGGGGTGAACCCCAACGTACAGGTACCAAGATGGGGGGCAACAAGTATGCCCACTCCTGCTCGGCGCCTCTCACCAGGGGCAACTCCAGAGTGGAAGAGTGTCCAACCCCTCTCAAGGAAACTGGTTCCAGAGCCATGTGTTGAGGTGAGTCAGACTATTTCTAGCCGGAACCTCTCAACCTCATACACTAGCTCAGGCTCCTTCCCCACCAGAGAGGTGACATTCCATGTCCCAATGGCCAGCTTCTGTAGCCGAGGATCAGACCGCCAGGGTCCCTGCCCTCGGCCACCACCCATCCCACATTGCACCCGACCCCTTTGGCCCCTCCCATAGGTGGTGAGCGCATGGGAAGGGGGACCCACGTCTCCTCTTTGGGCTGTGCCCGGCCGAGCTCCATGGGTAAAAGCCCGGTCACCAGGCGTTCGCCAACGTGTCCTACCTCTGGGCCTGGCTCTAGAGTGGGGCCCCGGTGATCCGCGTCCGGGCGAGGGAACATTGATTCCATTAGTGTTACTCATCATCATCCTCTCCCTGGGCTGCCACCTTACCGTGGTGGAGGGGTTTGAGTGTCCCAATGATCCTAGGAGCTATGCTGTCAGGAGCTTCATGCCCCTAGTAGGGTCACCCAAGGCAGACAGGTCCTAGGTGAGGGACCAGACAAAGTGCAGCCCAAACTACCCTTATGATGAGTAACACTAATGCACAACAACATGTCCTGGTAAAATCGGACAACAGGACGACTGTGTCCTACATCAAAAGAGAAGGTGGGACAAGGTCACAACCCCTCCTCAGGTTGACACACAAGCTGTTCACGTGGTACAACTCCCGTATATTGTCCCTGAGGGTGACACTCATCCCAGGTGAGCTAAACCACGGGGCAGACGCCCTCTCAAGAGGGCCTCTCCTCTCCTCAGTGTGGAGGCTGAACCCACGTATCATGGACCAGATCTGGGCACGATACGAGCAGGCATCCGTAGATCTGTTCGCTTGCAAAAGCAACACGCATTGCTCCCTGTATCATTCGATTAGGGAGACAGATGCACCACTGGGAACAGACACCTTGGCGTACGAGTGGCCAGCGGGGGAGCTGTATTATGCATTTCCCCCTGTCCCCCTGATTCAGGCGACGGTGGAACGCATATGCAGGGGAGCTCTCTCCCTCATATTGTCATGCCCTGCGCCTGTCAGGCTCTGCGCCTGTCATGTTTTTTCTGTTTTCACTCACTCCTCAGTTCCAGTCTGTATCCCTAATCACTTTCACCTGTTGTCATCAGCCATCTGCCAAGCTGCTCTGATTTACTCCCTCTCCCTCATAGTATAAAAGCCCTCTCATTTCATTTGTTTCTCCCCGGGTCATAATTAGTGCTTTAACAGATTAACCGAGTTATCGACAGATCGAGTGCTTTGACTTCTATCGAGGCTTTTTTGTCCACCTCGAGTACCCGTAGTGACGTAATCACGTTGCGGTAACGTCAATACATCACATCACGTGATAAAAACTGAGCGCTGGGTAGCTTTTAGTAGACACTTCAAAATGGATTCCTTTGTGCGCACGGATGTATGGAGCTGGTCCAGTCTTGTCAAAAAGGTAAAAATGTGTCGTGTTTTATTATTATGAAACAGTTTATAATTTTATATAGAATGCTTTGCTGCTCATTTAATCAACTTCTGTCACCACCGTAGATTGTGACAGGAGGGGGCGGTGTTGGATTGCAGGTCACATACAACACGGCCGAAACGGCTTCCTCTCTCGTTTCACAAACAAAACGCAACAAATATTCATCTCTCTATTAAAAACCTATAAACACATTAATCTCTAAAAGTAAACCTAAATTGCACAGCACTGCAGGCGGTGGTGCGGTGTGGCTGTGGCGTGGCCCCATTTGTTTTTTTTAAGTTTCGGTTTCAGCGCCGCACGGTACTTTCACTTTTAATATTAATAGTTAATAATTATAATTAAACTAATAGTTTTGTTTTTCCTGTGACTTATCTGCAGTATGATAAATGATAGGAGCATAATAAATGCTCCCAATGTTTTGTTGGTCTTTTTTTTTTTGGGGTAAATAATGAAGTTTTTATGCATTTTTATATATTTATTTATTTTGCCTCTATGACATCATTGACTACTCGAGCACTAATCGAGCTTTTTTATGTTAATGTCGAGTTTAAAAATTATGTACTCGTTCAACCCCTAGTCATAATCATACCTCCCTGAAGTCTGGTGGAGCCACTACTCGTTTTCCCCTTGTTTTTGTAAGTTACTGCACCGTCAGTTTATTGTAGGCGTGGGCGATATGGCTCAAAAATTATATCGTGATATTTCAGAGTATTATCACGATAACGATAAATTTCGTGATATAACCCAAAAAAATAAAAATAAATCAAATGTATTTATTTGACAAAATTAACTTAACATGTTGCTTTGCAGTATTATATAAAATTTTAAAAAACAACAAGGGTAATTTTACTGAAATTACTTTATTTAGTAAAGTATTTAGTCTCCAAGTAAAACTACACCTGCACTTTAGTTTTTGCGGTGTTTTTTTATCTATATTTTGTGCAGACTTTTTCAATCTAAATAACAGATCATTTTTAAAGTGCAGGTGTAGTTTCATAAAACAACTAGCCTAAATAAAATTAAGCTTAAGATTTTTTGAGCATAAATGTAAACATACAACAAATTATGTGTTGCCTTTAAATGAGCTGTAACTTCTACAAGTTGATCAGCTGACCTTCATGTTTCAGCTTCATCTGTTCATGCAGGGACGTGTCATTCGGATTCCTCTGATTCATTTTTTTAACTGATCTGTCTGTCTCTGATGGAGTGAGGTGCCGCGCTTGTTTGTAACACAGTTTGTGGGACACGTTGCACCGCGGCTGCTCGGAGCGGAGCGGGACGGGGGAGGGGAGGACAGCTGTCTGTTAAAACATGGACCTGGTTCATCGGGCACGTTTCTGTCTGTTGTCACGGTTCGCCGAGGAGGCCCTGTGCTTGGTCGCCTGGCGGGGGACAATCCTGTTTTTGCTCCATGCGTGCTCGGTACGAGGTGAGCCTTGTGGGGGTCTTTGCCTAGGCTCCTCCTCGTATGCTGGCCACTTCTGTGGTGAGGCACGGGTTGCAGAGTGGTGCAGAGACTGCGCAGGTCTGATACCAGCAGACTCCCTTGGGGAGGTGAAGCTTCAGGGAATGCCCACCTGGAGAGCTTCCGCCTGTCTGCGTCTTTGGTCCAGCTTGGTCTGAATTCGCTCCAAAGCTTTACCAAATAATCCCGCCGGCTCTATCGAGTGGTGGAGAAAAGGCACCTTCTGTCCCTCCGGGAGATCTGTGAGAGTCATCCAGAGGTGGCGGATTGCGATGACCACTTCCTCCATCCCGTTTCCCTGTGCAACAGCGGCTGTCCCCATCATACGGAGTACAAAGTCTGTTGCTCTGCGGGCTTCATCTAGCAAGTCAGCAGCCGCCTGCTTGTCCGTTGTTGTTTGGAGATGTTGCAGCTTTTCTGCTAGGTAAGCCTGCATTAACGCGTACGCGTTCATGGCGTGTGCCCCGAGTCCGTGAGCCCTGTAGCATTTCTCGAGAAGAGACGCTGAGGCTCGACAAGCCTTGCTGGGAAGAGTTGGTTTTGTTCCTGATGATTTAGGAGCCAGGTGAGACGCTAGTGTGTCCTCGATCTGAGACACGTTAGCTATTCCCACTTCATCCATCCCATCCACGTCGAGGAACTGTGAGAGGGGGAGAAGCATAGGGGCTTGTGGCTGAGTCCAGCCACATGTTCGGCTGTTGTTAGTTAGTTAGTTCTTTAATTAATTTAGTTAATTTAGTTAATTAGTTCTGTCAGAAAGTTCGGGAACACAAGCATCATTTGCCTGCTGCTTTGAGTAAAAACAGTTTCCTGCCAGCCTCGTGACCTGTTGGCGAGGAGGAGGTTCAGGCCATGGGATGTGCAGCGTGTCCGTTGCTCTGTGGCACAAGTCGAACAGAGCAGGGATGGAAAAGTCAGTTTCCGGGAGCACAGGTACTGGGGTCTGGGAGAGATCTTCACCCTGATCCTCTAGTTCCACGTCCGAAAATTCGCCGAGGCTGAAATCGAGATCTCGTCCTCGTTCATCATGCCCCGGGTGTCGAATTCGACTGTTAGGTCCACCATGGGAGCCAGCACGTCAGGGCTGTTGCCCAATTCGACACGTGTGCTGTCATGTAGAGCCATGTTCTCCAACTCTGGCGTGGGAGTGAGGGGCTCCGTGGTGTCCGCGTCGGCTGGTGTCGCTGAAGAGCTCATGACTTTGGCGACGAGGTCAAACCGATGCCACAGCACCGCATCCATCATGAGGCTGCAGTGTGGGCAAAAGTCGGGCGTATCCAGTGCTGATTTTGCATGAAGCATACCCAAGCAGACTTGACAGACCTCGTGGGTGTCCGTTGCTATGAGGGAAAAACCACATCCGCTGGGACAGGCGCGCGAAGTTGGGCTCGCCGTCCCGCTGGTTTTCCTTGGAAGTCTCACCGGTTTTCCTTGGAAGTCTCGCCTTTCGTTTTCCTTTCTCCGGAGGCATGTCCGAGATGAGGCGAGCGAGTCCTTCCAGAATCTTCTTTCTTTTTTCTTGAAATGTCTCCTCCGTCGCGTCACTTTAGCTGACTAGCTCGCTAGGAGTTAGCGAGGTAGCTTTTTTTTGTGGCGTA